>JAULJE010000001.1:133955498-133972998 GCA_030846915.1 Cnephaeus nilssonii
ATGGCTACTGGTCAACCAGTCGACAGTCTGCCCCCTGGTGGTCAGTGCACGTCATAGCGACTGGTCGACCAGTTGATAGTCTGCCCCCTGGTGGTCAGTGCATGTCATAGCGAGTGGTTGACCAGTTGACTGTCTGCCCCCTGGTGGTCAGTGCATGTCATGGCTACTGGTCGACCAGTCGACTGTCTGCCCCCTGGTGGTCAGTGCACGTCACAGCAACTGATCAACCAGTCGACTGTCTGCCCCCTGGTGGTCAGTGCACATCATAGCGAGCGGTTGAGCGGCCTTAGTGTATCTTCTATAATAACCTATAATAATAAAAGGGTAATATGCTAATTAGACTGGACATCTTCTGGATGTCCTTCCGGACAAAGCCACAGTGGCGGGGGCCGAGGAAGAGGCAGTTAGGGGCGATCAGGCCTGCAGGGGAGGGCAGTTGGGGTGATCAGGTCAGAGGGGAGAGCAGTTAGGGATGTCCAGGCAGTCAGGGGAGGGCAGTTAGGGGCGATCAGGCTGGCAGGGGAGGGCAGTTAGGGGCGATCAGGTCGGCAGGGGAGGGCAGTTAGGGGTGACCAGGTCGGCAGGCAGAGCGGTTAGGGGTGACCAGGCCAGCAGGCAGGTGAGCGGTTAGGAGCCAGCGGTCCCAGATTGTGACAGGGATGTCTGATGCCTGGTTCGGGCCCGATCCCGCCCCCGAGGGGTCTGGAATGGAGAGGGTGCAGGCTGGGCTGAGGGGGACACCCCCCCACCCTGTGCATGAATTTCGTGCACCGGGCCTCTAGTGTTTTTTTTTTTTAAAGGCAAAGCAGGAAGGATTGGCGGTGACGTGGTCACTTGATTCTAACAGAAGCCAATTGGATGCAAACTTCCCAGAGGCCCCTCATTGTGGGGGGACACGGGGTTGGCGGGGGGGGGGGGGCCTTTGGTGGAATAAATGGAAGAGACGCCACAGCCGTGGAGTGAAGGAGGGAGGTTAGGGCGTGGAAGAGGGGTTATGGACACCCCACAGGGCGCACGGAGGAGGGAGGGAGGGAGAACACAGCAGGCAGAGCGGGGGAGGGACGGAGAGGGTGTGAGAGGCACAGTCCCCCTCCCCCACCCGCCGGCCGTAATGCGCATTTCCCAAACCTCCCGCCAGGCGGCCCACACAGCCATCCGTCTCCATCGAAGGCCTCGGCTAAGTGCCTCCTGCTGTCGAAGCAGCTGCATAATTCATAGGTTCCCACAGCCCGCAGACCCAGGAGCCCGCCGTGCCAGCAAGATGGAAGGCTCAGCTCCCGGCTGGCCAGCGCGGCTCAGGGGTTGAGCGTCGACCTGTGAACCAGGAGGTCAGGGTTCGATTCCCGGTCAAGGGCACACGCCCGGGTTGCAGGCTCGATCCCCAGGTGGGGGCGTGCAGGAGGCAGCCGGTCCATGATTCTCTCTCCTCGTGGATGTTTCTCTCTCTCTCTCCCTTCCTCTCTGAAATCCATAAAAATATATTTTTTTAAAAAGATGCCGTGATTGAATCTAAATCAACACCCAGTTGCAGAATTCCAAGACGGTCACCGACCTTATTCAAGGTTTCTAATCTCTCCTCTCCACTCCCCCACGTTCCCCCCCCCCCCCCCAATCCCGGGATTTTTGCGAGAGGGATGTCCGACTCTTGAAGTCGGGACTCAATGAACATAACTGAGCCCATGCATGTCTGCAGCCTCCTATTTTAAAAAAACACACACATATGTACATCTATAATAATAAAAGTCTAATATGCTAATTAGACCAGACAGCTGAACGACCTTCCGAACATCCTTCCGGACAACCTTCCGGACGAAGCCCTTTGCATGAATTTCATGCATATATATACACACACGGAGTGGCCAGATGATGATGATCTCTGGACGCATAATCATCTGGCCACTCCGTGTCGATCCTGTAGAATAAAAGGCTAATATGCAAATGGTCCCTTTGACCAGGAGTTCGACCAGCAGGCAGGCCGGCCAACCGCCCATGTCCCCTCCCCCTGGCCAGGCTGGCCGGACCCCACCCATGCACGAATTCATGCACGGGGCCTCTAATATATATATACACACACACACTGAGTGGCAAGATTATTATGCGTTCAGAGATCATCATAATCTGGCCACTCAGTGTATATATTTTTATTGATTTCAGAGAGGAAAAGAGAGAGAGATGGAAACATCCATGAGGAGAGAGAATCATGGACCGGCTGCCTCCTGCACACCCCCTACTGGGGATGGAGCCTGCAACCGTGTTTAGGTGTCCTTGACCGGGTAATCGAACCCTGACCTCCTGGTTCACAGGTCGATGCTCAACCACTGAGCCACGCTGGCTGGGCCAGACTATATATATATATATATATTTTAAAATACATTTTTATGGATGTCAGAGAGGAAGGGAGAGGGAGTGAGAGAGAGAGAAACATCCATGAGGAGAGAGAACCACGGGTCGGCTGCCTCCTGCACACCCCTTACTGGGGATCGAGCCCGCCACCCGGGCATGTGCCCTTGACTGGGAGTCGAACCCTGAGCTCCTGGTTCACAGTTCGATGCTCAACCACGGAGCCACACCGGCCGGGCTGTGGACGAGGACCCCGCCTGTCAAATAGAAAAACCCGGAATCCTGAAGGCCAGACGGAGGAAAGCGTGTTGTCTTTCCCTCTAAGCCTTCCCCGCGGTTTCCCGTGAGGTCAACTGAAGGACCCACCACGACTTGGAGTGATCGATCCCCACGGCCCATCCACACACACATTCTTCTCTCGTCTTCGCCGCGGCTGGTCCTGCAGACTCCCAGACGCGCAGCTAAAAATAAGGACGTGCGGAGATTCAATCACTGCCGTTCTTTTATTTAAATCTCCGGACGGTTGTGGATAAAAATCCCCGGGGGCGGGGGGAGGCGGCGAGGAGGGTGGAGGGTGGAGAGGAGAGATTAGAAACGTTGAATAAGAAAGTCATTATGCGCCATCCGTCACCCCGCGTGCCGCGCTTCGCGATCTGGAATTTTAACAAGGACTCCGGGGGACGGCGAGGGTTTGCACAGAGCGTGTTGGACGATCCCGGAAAACGGCTCCCCGGGGGACATTGGGATAAGCGCCCCCGAGATTACACGGACGTTTAGAACGCACCTTTTGAAAGCAGGGACCGTGTTCGCTGTCTCCAACGATGAGGGTGGTTGTCTCGCGGGCGTTCGCCGGTGATCCGTGGGCTCACTGCTGATTGGGACGTTGTCCGAGACGATGCCTGTAGTTCACTGGGCAGCCATCTATACTAATAAAAGGTTCATATGCTAATTAGACCGGACATCTTCCGGACGTCCTTCCGGACAAAGCCACGGTGGCAGGAGCCGAGGCAGAGGTGGTTAGGGGCGATCAGGCCTGCAGGGGAGAGCAGTTAGGGGTGATCAGGCTGGCGGGGAGGGCAGTTAGGGGCGATCAGGCCAGCAGGCGAGAGCAGTTAGGGTGATCAGTTCGGCAAGGGAGAGCAGTTACAGGCGATCAGGCCGGCAGGGGAGAGCGGTTATGGGCAATCAGGCTGACAGGGGAGATTGGTTAGGGGTGATCAGGCCAGCAAGCAGGTGAGTGGTTAGGAGCCAGTGGTCCCGGATTGTGAGAGGAAAGTCTAACTGCGGGATCAGGCTAAACTGGCAGTCGGACATCCCCCGAGGGGTCCCGGATTGGAGAGGGTGCAGGCCGGGCTGAGGGATTTTTCCCCTCCTCCCATGCACAAATTTCATGCACTGGGCCTCTAGCCTATATATATATCTACACTAATAAAAGAGAAATATGCAAATTGACCATACTGCAATGACGCCCAACAGCCAATCAGGAGATAGTATGCAAATTAACCCAACAAAGATGGTGGGTTAATTTGCATACTCGGGCATGGAGTGCCCAGGCAGGGCGGGACACCTGCTATGAGGAGGAGGAGGGCAGGGGGTGGAGTGAGCTACAGGAGCAGCACTCTGGCTGAAGTGGAGAAGACTGAAGGCACCAGCCGGAGCGAACACTGAAGGCTCCGGTCGGAGCACAGATGGAAGGTGGCGGCCAGACTGAAGGCCTGGATCCCAGGTGCCAGAGGAAAACTGGTGCCGGCAGCCAGGGGAAGGAAGGCCTATTGCACGAATCTTCGTGCATCGGGCCTCTAGTATATATATAAAAGGCTAATATGCTAAGTGTCCATCTGACCGGTCGCTATGACACGCACTGACCAACAGGGGGCAGACGCTCAACGCAGGAGCTGCCGAGCTGCAATGACTTGGCAGCCGTGGTTCTGGGGTGACACACCCCGATATCAGAGAGAAGGGAGCCCGATTCCTCGCCAGGTCACGTGATTCCACCTTTGACCATGGATTATGTAGTTGCTGGGGCACTGTCGGCCCCGACTCTGGTTTACTGCACACGTGTGTTTGCGTCCCACACCCCTGCGGGAGGGACCCCTCTCACTCCGCAGACGCCAGGGAGGGAACGCGGGAGGTTGGCTCCAGGGCGTGTCCGGCCCATCCCGCCCCGTCCCGCCCCGCCCGCCACCTTCTAATTAATCTCCTTTCCATGTGCACGAATCCATGCACCGGGCCACCAGTGGAATAATAGCTATGCATGTGGAATATGTATTTAAATATTGGCAAATGGCCTGGTGAGTGTGGCTCAGGGGTTGAGCATCGACCTATGTATGAACCAGGAGGTCACGGTTCGATTCCCGGTCAAGGGCACAGGCCCGGGTTGCGGGCTCCATCCCCAGTAGGGGGCGTGCAGGAGGCAGCCGATGCATGAGTCTCTCTCCTCATGGATGTTTCTCTCTCTCTCTCTCCCTCTCCCTTCCTCGCTCTGAAATCCATAAAAACATACTTTTTTAAAGAAATAAACGAGATGCACATGTATTGGGTCCACCGTACCACCAAGAACTAGAATTCTACCGAGGGGGTGGCCAGGTGTGAAATCCCAGCCCAAGTTCCACCTCTCTGGGAACATGGAGACGGAGTGGACATTTCATCGTATGTCACCCTCGAAACCCTGATTTCATTTCATTTCTGCTCATCCTCACCTGAGGATATGGTTTCCAGTGGCTTCCAGAGAAAGAGAGAGAGAGAGAGAGAGAGAGAGAGAGAGAGAGAGAGAGAGAGAGGAGGAGGAAAGGAAAGAGGGAGGGGGAGAGAGAGAGAGGGAGAGAGGCATCGATGTGTGAGAGAAACATCAATGAGAGAGAGAGAAACATCGAGAGAGAGAAACATCAATGAGAGAGAGAGAAACATCAATGAGAGAGAGAGAAACGTCAATGAGAGAGAGAGAGAGAGAGAAGCATCAATGTGAGAGAGACAGGGGGCAGAGAGCGACCCTACACCCCAGGCTTACGGGCCCTTGACCTGGAATTAGACCCTTCGAGCTGCGGGCTGATGCTCTGACCACTGAGCTCACCAGCCGGGGCGAAGAGCGTGACTTTAAAACAGAGCAGAGGAAGGAGCAAGGATGTGGGGGCCGCAAAGAGGGCGGCCGCCCGCCCGGCTGGGCCACACGGTCGCTCCTGCGTGAGCCCACGTGTCTGACATGGGGGCTGGGTCATTTTTATTATTTTAAACTCGAGGCCTGGTGCATGCATTGAACTCGGAGGCCGGGGGGGGGGTCCCTCAGTCCGGCCTGCACCCTCTCTCCGTCCAGGAGCCCTCCGGGGGATGTCCGACTGAGGGCTTAGCGCTGCCGCTGAGGCGGGAGAGGCTCCTGCCACCGCCGCTGAGCTCGCCAGCCGTGATCCCGGCTTCTGGCTGAGCCGCGTTCCCCCTGCATTGAGCATCTGCCCCCTGGTGGTCAGCGTGTGTCATAGCAGCCGGTCGTTCCGCCGTTCGGTCGATTTGCATATTAGCCTTTTATTCTATAGGATTGATTTCAGACAGGAAGGGAGAGGGAGAGAGAGAGAAAAAAAACACCCATGATGAGAGAGAATCATGGACCGGCTGCCTCCTGCACGCCCCACACTGGGGATCCAGCCTGCAACCCGGGCCCGTGCCCTGAGCGGGAATCGAACCGTGACCCCCCCGGTTCATAGGTTGACGCTTAACCACTGAGCCACACTGGCCCGGCTGGGGCTGAGCCACCCTTGATGCTGGGAGGCTTTGTCCCTCCTGCCTCACCCCTCCGGCTAGTGTGTGACGACCAAGAATGTCCCCCGAGAAACACAATCCCTCCCCATTGAAATTGTGCATCTCCATAATAACCCTAAAATAATAATAATAATAATAATAATAATAATAATAATAATAATCCTCAATGTAAACGGATTCAATGCTCCAATCAAAAGGCGTAGGGTAGCTGAACGGATATAAAATCATGACCCACCTCTGTGCTGTCTACAAGAGACCCACCTCAGAACAAAAAACCCACATAGGACGGAAGTGAAGGGATGGAAAAAAAAATCTTCCCATGCAAATGGGAAAGAAAAAAAAAATCTGGAGTAGCAATACTCATATCCGACAAAATAGACGTTCAACGCATCGTGCTACGCGAAATAACCCTGTTGGAGAAAGATCAATATCCCATGGTTTCACTTGTTTGTGGAACGTAATGAGCAACATAAACTGATGAACAAAAATACAGCCAGAGGGGGGAAAATATACTAGAATATAATAGACGTCATCCTGTTATTTGCAGATTTTTAGTATTTCCTACAATTTTTGTGACATTATACTCTGGTAGTCCAGATTTTGGTAATATTATTATACTTAACATCCTTTTATTCTTTTAAAAAATATATATTTCATTGATTTTATACAGAGAGGAAGGGAGAGGGAGAGAGAGTTAGAAACATCGATGAGAGAGAAACATCCATCAGCTGCCTCCTGCGCGCCCCCCACCTGGGGATGTGCCCGCAACCAAGGTCCATGCCCTTGACCGGGAATCGAACCCGGGACCCTTCAGTCCGCAGGCCGACGCTCTATCCACTGAGCCACACCGGTCAGGGCAATCCTTTTATTCTTGAAATATTAATATTTATTGCATGTAACCTATATATATAAAAGTCTAAGCGACCGTTACGACCAGTCGACCAGTTGCTATGACGTGCACTGACCACCAGGGGGGTAGATGCTCAATGCACGAGGTCCCTACCCCCCTCCCATGGTCTCTCCCCCCCTCCCCCGCTGCCAGCCTGCCCCGATCGGCCCCGATTGCTGGCCAGTTCGAGGAACCCCACCGTGCATGAATTCGTGCACTGGGCCTCTAGTATGATTATACGTAAGATCATTTTCCTAGAATAACTGGTGTTTACTGCATGCAACGTTATCATATTTAAAACCGTCTTTCTTGAAATATTAATGTTTATTGCATGTAACATTATTCCTTTTAAAACCGTTTTTCTTCTTTTAAAAAATATATTTTGCCGAAACCGGTTTGGCTCAGGGGATAGAGCGTCGGCCTGCGGACTGAAGGGTCCTGGGTTCGATTCCGGTCAAGGGCATGTACCTTGGTTGCGGGCACATCCCCAGCAGGGGGTGTGCAAGAGGCAGCTGATGGATGTTTCTCTCTATCCCTCTCTCTTCCTCTCTGTAAAAAAATCAATAAAATATATTTAAAAATATATATATATATATTTTACTGATTTTTTACAGAGAGGAAGGGACAGGGAGAGAGAGTTAGAAACATCGAGGAGAGAGAAACACCCATCAGCCGCCTCCTGCACGCCCCGCACTGGGGATGTGCCCGCAACCAAGGTACATGCCCTTGACTGGAATCGAACCTGGGACCCTCCAGTCCGCAGGCCGACGCTCTATCCACTGAGCCACACCGGCCAGGGCCAAAACCATTTTTTCTTGAAATAAAAGTAAAAAAAAAAAAAATGAAAAGGAAAATAGAAGAGAAATAGTGAATCTCCTTGAGCCAGTGTCATATGGGCCATCCTTGGCCCCCCCACCCACTACGCCCCCTGTGACCTGGGCTTCCTGAAGGTCACACCGTGACCTTGACACGGGGCAGGATTTCAGAGAGGAGCAGGCCCCTTGGGCGGCCTCCACCTGCTCCAGGCCCTGAAGGAACCAGAAGATGGTGCTCGACCCCGACCCCTGGGGTGTCGATGGGCCTGTATCCGATCATTAGCGCCTCTCACAGCCCAGGAAGGAAGAGGACGTTCAAATCCTCGCCCTCCAGGCTCTCAAACCCGGTAATTGTCCTCCTCAGACGCTCCGGGGGCTCCCCGGAGAGGGGCCTGCCATTCAGCTCAGGTGTTCACCTCCTCAGCTCTCTCTTCCCACTTCAACCCACTCCTGCGACTTGCACTTTGACAATTAGCCTCAAAAGCAGAGAGAGAGAGAGAGAGAGAGAGAGGAGAGAGAGAGAGAGAGAGAGAATGATTTACAAACCTGGCTCCTGGCAGACAAGTGTGAGGGTCCCCGGTGGTCGGAGAAAAAAAAAACTATTCGGGGGTGGACACAGCGTATCCTCGATTTTTAAAAAAAAAAATATATTTTTTTATTGATTTCAGAGAGAGGAAGGGAGAGGGAGAGAGGGAGACAGACACATCCACGATGAGAGAGAATCATGGACCGGCTGCCTCCTGCACGCCCTCTAACTGGGGATCCAGCCCACAACCCGGGCCTGTGCCCTGGACCGGAATCGAACCCGGGACCCTTCCGTCCGCAGGCCGATGCTCTATCCACTGAGCCACACCAGCCAGGACCATATCCTTGATTTTGAAAGGACTATTCTGCCCCTTAGCTTTATTGTATTGTATTGTATTTCTTTTATTTTATTATTGTATTGTATTGTGTTGTATTGTATTTATTTATTTTATTTTATTATTGTATTGTATTTATTTTATTATTGTATTGTATTCCTTTTATTTTATTATTGTATTGTATTGTATTTCTTTTATTTTATTATTGTATTGTATTGTGTTGTATTGTATTTATTTATTTTATTTTATTATTGTATTGTATTTATTTTATTATTGTATTGTATTCCTTTTATTTTATTATTGTATTGTATTGTATTTCTTTTATTTTATTATTGTATTGTATTGTGTTGTATTGTATTTATTTATTTTATTTTATTATTGCATTGTATTGTATTTCTTTTATTTTATTATTGTATTGTTTTGTGTTGTATTGTATTTATTTATTTTATTTTATTATTGCATTGTATTGTATTTCTTTTATTTTATTATTGTATTGTATTGTCTTGTCTTGTATTTTTCTGCCCATCTATATATATAAAAAGCCATGACCTGCCGAAACCGGTTTGGCTCAGCGGATAGAGCGTCGGCCTGCGGACTCAAGGGTCCCGGGTTCGATTCCGGTCAAGGGCATGTACCTGGGTTGCGGGCACATCCCCAGTGGGGGGCGTGCAGGAGGCGGCTGATCGATGTTTCTCTCTCATCGATGTTTCTAACTCTCTATCCCTCTCCCTTCCTCTCTGTAAAAAATCAATAAAATATATTTAAAAAAAAAAGAAAAAAAGCCTTGACCAGAACCACTGGCTGATATGATGCCCGCTGCAGCCAGCAAACTGGCCCGATCAGGGGTGGGGCCGGCAGCCCAACCTCCCGTGGCCCCTCCCCCTCCCCCCAGCCGGCCCTGCCCCTGATTGGACTCTCCCACCCCAGTTGGGGTTGGGGGAGCTGGCCAACCCCCTCCCCCCCATAGCCCTTCTCCCAGCCGGCCCTGCCCCCGATCAGCCCCCACCACTTCAGCAACCCCAATTGGTTGCGGGGCTGGCTGGCCCACAGCCCACAGCCCCTCCATGGCCGGCCCCACCCCCAACCAGCCCCCCACCCCAATCCGGGGCGGGGCCCACCAGCCAACCTCCCACCATCTCCTCCTCCCGACAGGCCTGGCCCGATCCGCCCCGATTGACCCCACCGGTGCACGAATTCGTGCACCGGGCCTCTAGTAGCTTTAGAACAGCCTGGGGGACAAGGGGCTGGTGAGGCAAGTGATAATGGAAATAATACTGCCAACAGCTATTCACGACCTAGAATAATGTGTGTGCATATGTATATATTTTTATTCATTCCAGAGAGGAAGGGAGAGGGCGAGAGAGAGAGAAACATCCATGAGGAGAGAGAATCATGCGTTGGCTGCCTCCTGCACGCCCCCTACTGGGGGTGGAGCCCACAACCTGGGCATGTGCCCTTGACCTGGGAATCGAACCCGTGACCTCCTGGTTCGTAGGTCAATGCTCAACCACTGAGCCACGCCGGCCGGGCAAGTAGATATCTTCTCACCCAAAAAGGGTTACCAAAAAGTCTTCATTGCAGAAGGCGATGGAGATAACAGGGATGTGTTGATGGCCGGGTTTCTCAGGCACAAGCCTGGCTCTGGGAAAAAATTTAAAAAAGAAAAATCGCCGTCATGCCATTCTTACAGAAGCCCAATTTGCAAGCAGTAAATTCTCCCTCTCACGTTTCCAGAATAAATTACCGGCAAGAAAAAATGTATTCCTCAGCAAGCAGACGCATTAGCCCCTGGCCAGGGGTTATCAGAAACGAGCCCATTAAATTTTTCATGACGTCTTCCAGAAATAACGACTTTGATTCCCCGGGACTCACCAATACATCTTTTTTTTTTTTTCCCCCCCGACAACGTTGAGATCACAGGAACCATGATCTGTGATTTTCGGCAGCGAGACCGTGTCTTACACACACAGAGAAATCTCCGGGTTCGGCCGGCGTGGCTCAGAGGTGGAGGTCACGGTTCAATTCCCGGTCAAGGGCACGTGGCCGGGTTGTGGGCTGGATCCCTGACCTCCCGATTTGTAGCTCAAATCCCTCACCCACGGAGCCACACCTCCGGGCAGTGCTGCGTTTTAAAGCGAGTTCGTTGATGTGTGGACGGCAGCCACTCCGGCAGGGGGTGAGGTGGTGGCTCAAGGTCATTGTGATCTGCATCCCTCTGATGCTCCGTGACCTTGGCCATCGGTGTGTCCTCTTCGGAGAAGTGTCTCTTTAGATCCTCGGCCATTTCTTCTCTTTTTCTTTTTGAAATGGGGTTGTTTCTCTTCCTTTCGTTGAGTTGTGTGAGGTCTTTATATATTTTGGAAATTAACCCCTTGTCCGATGTATCATTGGCAAGTACGTTCCCCTCCCCCATAGAGTGGGTTCCTTTTCATTTTGAGGATGGAGGTTAATCCTATATAATAAAGAGGTAAAATGCAAATTGACCCTCATGCCCTTGTGTCGCAAGATGGCTGCCACCACGTCATCACAAGATGGCTGTCCCCACCACAAGATGGCTGTCACAAGATGGCCACCCCCATGTCATCACAAGATGGCCGCCCCCACGTCATCACAAGATGGCCACCACAAGATGTCCACCCCCATGTCATCACAAGATGGCCACCCCCACATCATCACAAGATGGCCACCACAAGATGGCTGCCCCCATGTCATCACAAGATGGCCACCCCCATGTCATCACAAGATGGCTGCCCCCACATCATCACAAGATGGCCACCCCCACATCATCACAAGATGGCCACCACAAGATGGCTGCCCCCACGTCATCACAATTTGGCCACCACAAGATGGCCGCCCCCATGTCATCACAATTTGGCCACCACAAGATGGCCGCCCCATGTCATCACAAGATGTCCACCACAAGATGGCCACTCCCACATCATCACAAGATGGCCACCACAAGATGGCCGCCCACACATCATCACAAGATGGCCACTCCTATGTCATCACAAGATGGCTGCCCCCACGTAATCACAAGATGGCCACCACAAGATGGCCGCCCCCATGTCATCACAAGATGGCTACCACAAGATGGCCGCCCCCATGTCATCACAAGATGTCCACCACAAGATGGCCACTCCCACATCATCACAAGATGTCCACCACAAGATGGCCACCCCACATCATCACAAGATGGCCACCACAAGATGGCCGCCCCCATGTCATCACAAGATGGCCACCCCTATGTCATCACAAGATGGCCACCCCCATGTCATCACAAGATGTCCACCACAAGATGGCCACTCCCACATCATCACAAGATGGCCACCACAAGATGGCCGCCCACACATCATCACAAGATGGCCACTCCTATGTCATCACAAGATGGCTGCCCCCATGTAATCACAAAATAGCCACCACAAGATGGCCACCCCCACATCATCACAAGATGGCTACCACAAGATGGCCGCCCCCATGTCATCACAAGATGTCCACCACAAGATGGCCACTCCCACATCATCACAAGATGTCCACCCCCACATCATCACAAGATGGCCACCACAAGATGGCCGCCCCCATGTCATCACAAGATGGCCACCCCTATGTCATCACAAGATGGCTGCCCCCATGTCATCACAAGATGTCCACCACAAGATGGCTGCCCCCGCATCGTCACAAGATGGCCATCACCAGATGGCTGCCCCCACATTGTCAAAAGATGGCCAGCAGGGGAGGGCAGTTGGGGGTGATCGGGCCGGCAGGGGAGCGGTTAGGTGTCAATCAGGCCTGCAGGGAAACGCTTAGGGGGCGATCAGGCCGGCAGGCAGCGTGGTTAGGGGGCGATCAGGCAGGCGAGCAGTTGGGAGCCAGCAGTCCTGGATTGTGAGAGGGATCGGGCCTACACGGGCAGTCGGACATCCCCCGAGGGGTCCCAGATTGGAGAGGGTGCAGGCTGGACTGAGGGACACCCCTCCCCCCCGTCCCCAGTGCATGAATTTCATGCACCGGGCCTCTACTGGAGAGATAAAAGGGAACATTTATAATACTTTCAACAATAAAGATAACTTTAAAAAAAATATACGAGAGGCCCAGAGCGTGAAATCGCACGAGACCCAGACCCGGCGCCCCGGCGAGGATGCAGCGTCAAGTGCCCGCCCACCCGTGTGTGCCTCGTCGCCGCGCACGCAGCCTCCCGGTGGCCAGTCTTTGGTCGTGACGGCGTGAATTCCTCACGACCAAGGGGTTTTTATGATAGAGACTAGAGGCCCGGTGCACGAAAATTCATGCACTTGGGAGGAGGGGGTCTCTCAGCCCAGCCTGCACCCTCTCACAATCCGGGACCCCTCGGGTGGCGTCCAGTCCGATGACAGCATGGATCCAGTTCCCCGGAGCCTGCGGGCGGGGGGAGGGACCCAGAGGCTCCCTCCCGCCGCTGTGCTGTGGGCGGCCAGAACCCAGGACTGACTCCCACCGTGCCGGCCGGGACCCAGACTCACTCCCACCACGCTGGTCAGGCCCCTAGCCTGCTGTTGGGTCGCCCGTCTGGTCATTTAGGTCGTGACGGACCCTGGCTTTTTATATATTAGGATTTTTTTTTTTAATTTCAGAGAGGAAGGGAGAGGGAGAGAGAGAGAGAGAGAGAGAAACATCAATCATGGGAGAGAATCATGGATCGGCTAATTCATCTCCCAGGATTGTAGGAACACCGTGATGGCGGAGTGGGGGTGGGGGCTGCAGTTTATGGGGTAGGCCAGTGGTCGGCAAACTCATGAGTCCACAGAGCCAAATATCAACAGCACCACGACGGACATTTCTTTGGAGAGCCACATTTTTTAAACGTACACGTCTCCGAACGCCACGTCTTCAACATGGACTCGCCCGGGCCGTGGTGTTTTGTGGAAGAGCCACACGCCAGGGGCCCGAGAGCCGCACGTGGCTCGCGAGCCGCCGTTTGCCGACCACGGGGGCTAGGGGGGACATTGCGTGTCTTACGGCCACTGCCAGCCACATCCACCCTGGCAGGGAGCCACGTTGCATTGTGGGAAATTCTCCCACCCCTTGCCCCCCGCCCCGACCCCGGTTCTCACACTGCTTCGGAGATGGGGTGCCTGGAATGGGACCTCGGGCAGTGGGCGTTGCGGAAGAATTCTTTCCGTGCGCATGGCAGGAATGATGACTCAATTCGGGAATGTGGACATAAACAGGCCATTCTTGCCCGGGGCAGGCGGCCGGGCGGCGGGGGGAGGGTAGTTCCACGGCTTGGCAGGGATTGGAGAGGCTGAACTATTTCAGGAATGCAGCTCGTTCTGCGGGGTGGGACGTCCGTCCATCCGTTGTGGCTAATCCAGCCTGGATGGTGGGAAATCCAACCAGACTCTGTTGCTTTAAAGGAGACACGGCCCCCAAATGGAGAGGAGACGGTAGATGATGCAAAGGATGATGGGTGTTTGCCCCAGTCACCACCAGGTTATCCTATCTAATAAAAGAGTAATATGCAGATTGACCGTCACTCCAACACACAAGATGGCTGCCCCCAGGTGGTCAAAGATCCTGCCCCCATGTGGACACAAGATGGCCACCACAAGATGGCCAGCAGGAGAGGGCAGTTGGGAGGGACCAGGCCTGCAAGGGAGGGCGGTTGGGGGCGATCAAGCCTGCACGGGAGGGCAGTTAGGGGTGACCAAGCCGGTAGAGGAGGGAAGTTGGGGGCGACCAGGCCTGCAGGGGAGAGCAGCTGGGGGGAGTCAGGCCTGCAGGGGAGGGCAGTTAGGGGTGACCATGCCTGCAGGGGAGGGCAGTTAGGGGCGACCAGGCCTGCAGGGGAGGGCAGTTAGGGGTGACCAGGCCTGCAGGGGAGGGCAGTTAGGGGTGACCAGGCTGGCAGGGGAGCAGTTAGGCATCAATCAGGCTGGCAGGGGAGTGGTTAGGGGGTGTTCAGGCTGGCAGGCAGAAGCAGTTAGGAGCAATCAGGAAGGCAGGCAGGCGAACAGTTGGGAGCCAGCAGTCCTGGATTGTGAGAGGGATGTCCAACTGCCCTCAAGGGGACCCAGATTGGAGAGGGTTCAGGCTGGGCTGAGGGACACCACCCCCCCCCCCCCGTGCATGAATTTCGTGCACCGGGCCTCTAGTATAAAATAAGAAGCCAGCGCTATAGGCCAACATCAAACTGTGTGGCTAACGGTTCCCGTGGCTCTGGTGCAATCCATCCTGTGATTGAAAAAGACGCAGGAGTTCAAATTTTTCTCGGAAGAGTGGCAATTTCTGTCCTAAAAGGTCGTTAAACATATCTATGTATCCATATGTATGTATTTTTTTAATATATTTTTTATTGACTTCAGAGAGGAAGGGTGGGGGTGGGGAGAGAGAGAAACATCCATGATGAGAGAGACTCATGGACTGGCTGCCTCCTGCACGCCCCCTACTGGGGATGGAGCCCACAACCCGGGCCTGTGCCCTTGACCGGGAATCGAACCCGGGACCCTTCAGTCCGCAGGCCGACGCTCCATCCACTGAGCCACACCAGTTAGGGCCTAATTACCATGCTTTAGATGAAAACAGTTATTTTCAGCATTTCTGTGTTGGCGGCAACAAAGGTTTACAATTCTTTTTTCTTTCTTTTTTTTTTTTAATATATTTTTATTGATCTCAGAGAGGAAGGGAGAGGGAGAGAGAGAAACATCCATGATGAGAGAGAATCATGGATCGGCTGCCTTCTGCACGCCCCCTACTGGGGATTGAGCCTGCAACCCATGCATGTGCCCTTGACTGGAATCGAACCCGGGACCCCCCTGTCCGCAGGCCGACGCTCTATCCACTGAGCCACACCGGCCAGGGCCAATTCTCTTTTTCAATAGACAACCTTTATCCTCAGGAAAAGCGTGGCATTCTTGCGTATTATCAGACATGGTGGATGCGATTCTGCGTACTTTCCCCCACTTCAGCCCGTTGGAATTTTAAAAACTCTCGGTCCTCCCCACGGGGGACGCATTACGCTGATAGTATTTTACATACAAAGGACCCATTTGCAATAATTTATGACGGTCCTGAACACGGAAGGAAAAAAAAAATGTATGCTTTCTGTACCTAGATAAACAAACACCCACCAACGATGAGATAAAAAGAGAAATTGCATTCGATCTTAAAAGCACAGTGAGCCATGGTCTTTTTTTTTAAAAAAAAAAAAAAGAATTAGCCAAAACCGGTTTGGCTCAGTGGACAGAGCGTCGGCCTGCGGACTCAAGGGTCCCGGGTTCGATTCCGGTCAAGGGCATGTACCTTGGTTGCGGGCACATCCCCAGTAGGAGGCGTGCAGGAGGCAGCTGATGGATGTTTCTCTCTCATCGATGTTTCTCTCTCTCTCCCTCTCCCTTCCTGTCTGTAAAAAATCAATGAAATATATATATAAAAAAGAATTAAAATTGATTTCAGAGAGAGGGAGGGAGAGAGAAACATCCATGAGGAGAGAGAACCATGGACCGGCTGCCTCCTGCACGCTCCCTACTGGGGATGGAGCCCACAACCCGGGCCTGTGACCTTGAACGGGAATCGAACCCGTGACCCTTCAGTCCGCAGGCCGACGCTCTATCCACTGAGCCACACTGGTCTGATGAGTCAGTTTATTTTTAAAAATGACGAACCACCAATCCATCAACCGTCTTCCCTTTTCTATCCCTCATAATTCTGCCCCTGCCTTTCTCTCGATGTATGCCAGCATCTATAGTGACAAGTCTGGCCCTAGCCGGTGTGGCTCAGTGGATAGAGCATCGGCCTGCAGACGGAAGGGTCCCGGGTTCGATTCCGGTCAAGGGCACACGCCTGGGGTGGTGGGCTCCATCCTCAGTAGGGGGCGTGCAGGAGGCAGCCGGTCCATGATTCTCTCTCCACATGGATATTTCTCTCTCTCTCTCTCTCCTCCTCTTCCTCTCTGAGATCAATTTTTTAAAATATATTTTATTGATTTTTTACAGAGAGAAAGAGAGAGGGATAGAGAGTTGGAAACATCGATGAGAGAGAAACATCGATCAGCTGCCTCCTGCACACCCCCACCTGGGGATGTGCCCACAACCAAGATACATGCCCTTGACCGGAATCGAACCCAGGACCCTTGAGTTCGCAGGCCGACGCTCTATCCACTGAGCCACACCGGTTTCGGCCTGAGATCAATTTTTAAAAATCTCTCTATATAAAAGCCTAATATGCAAATTGACCCGGAGAATGGGAGTTTGGTTGCTTGCTATGACGTGCGCTGACCAGCAGGGGGCGGTGTGCGATGAAGGGAGACCCCGGCCAGTAGCCGGAAGGCCCCGATCCGCCCCGATCCCCGGCCAGGCCTAGGGGCCCTACCCATGCACGCATTTCGTGCACCGGGCCTCTAGTTTAACAATAAAAACAAATAACGTTGCAAGTCTGCCCTCGCTGGTCTGGCAGCCCGGGGAGCAGGTGGCTGCCAGCAGGGGGAGCTGTGAGTCTCCGGTTGTCGGTGGTGAGTCCTTCTCCCCAGCCAGCAGGCAGCGAGCTCTTTTTCCGAAGACAGAAATGAGCATCCCCCCCGTGAAGGCTGCCAGGCTCCGAGCCGAGCGCGTTCTCTCCGGGGATTTGCCAGCAGCGTGGGCGGCTGCCGCTGCGATTGGCATCCCGGGCGTGAGGCGAGGACGCGAACGTGGGAGAAGGCAGCGTTTCACACGTGGCAAAACACAGCCTGTGCTGCTCGGGGAACCCCCCTCGAGCAAGCAGGGCATCCCCGCCTGGCTGGGCTGCCTCAGACAATACCCCTCGGTCTTCTCTCTGCGTCACACACGCACACGGGCGTGTTGCTAGCGTCTGACCCGTGTCCCAGGTTCCGGCCC
>JAULJE010000001.1:133977998-134045498 GCA_030846915.1 Cnephaeus nilssonii
CCGAGTTCACCCCCAAGACACCCCGTCTCGTCCTCCTCTGTCAAGTTCGCCCGAGTTGTAAACGGGCTTTATGTCACGTCTTTATTCCCCCCCCCGCCCAGGGGGACGGGGGTGTCCTTAGGTGACGCCTGGGAGGAGAAACACATTGCCCAACGAAAATCCTGGAGATGGGATTGTCTCCTTTCTGTGCTGAAAAAGCATTCACACAGCCCGGCCAGCGAGGCTCAGTGGTTGAGCGTCGACCTGTGAACCAGGAGGTCACGGTTCGATTCCCGGTCAAGGGCACAGGCCTGGGTTGTGGGCTCGATCCCCAGCAGGGGGCATGCAGGAGGCAGCCGGTCCACCCGCCGATTGTTACTCAAACCTAAGAACAGACACGATAGCTGATCAGTGACCGATTGCTGGTGCGTAAGGTAGATAAATGAGGGTCATCGATGGTCATTCAATTTACACGTGAATAGATTGGAGTCTTTTGAGCTTTTTTTTTTTTTGGTTTATTTGTTTGGAATGTAGATCAATGATAAGCATAGGTTGTGTGTGGTTTCAAATTTCTGAACCTGGCCTTCTAACTTTTGCTTTCTTCGTAGAAATTTGTGCGAACTCCCTGCAGTTTGCAGGATGACATGCATTCTATTTATTGCTTTATATTCAAGGCGAGGGTCTCTTTAAGAACACTTCCTGTCGCCCGGCCGGCGTGGCTCCGTGGTTGAGCCTTGACCTAGGAACCAGGAGGTCACGGGTTCGATTCCCCGTCAGGGCACAGGCCCGGGTTGCGGGCTCCATCCCCAACCACTAGGGGGTGGCGTGCAGGAGGCAGCCGATCCATGATTCTCTCTCATCACTGATGTTTCTCTCTCTCTCTCCCTTTCCCTTCCTCTCTGAAATCAATAAAAATGTACTTTAAACATAATAAAAATCAATGGGAAAACATGCTTGGGTGAGGACTAATGAGAGAGAGAGAAAGAGAGAGAGAGAGAGAGAGAGAGAGAGAGAAAGAAAGAGAGAGAGAGAATGTGCAATGTCTTCTTTGGGCTCTTAAAATACTTTGAGACCATCATCAAAATCTCACAATGCCAGATCTAACCAGTGTGGCTCAGTGGATAGAGCGTCGGCCTGCGGACGGAAGGGTCCCGGGTTCGATTCCCGGTCAAGGGCATCCACCTTGGTTGCGGGCACATCCCCAGTAGGGGGCGTGCAGGAGGCAGCTAACCTGGGACCCTTGAGTCTGCAAGCTGGCGCTCTATCCACTGAGCAACACCAGCCAGGGCAATAAAAATATTTTTTTAAAAAAGAAATATATTATCTACTGGAAATAAAATGTTATAATATATATGTTAAATATATATATATATATATATATATGATATGTTAAATATATATATACATATACATATATATATTCACACACACACTAATAAAAGAGAAATATGCAAATTGAACGTACCTCCGCGACACACACCCAGCCAATCAGGAGTGAGTATGCAAATTAATCCAACAAAGATGGTGGGTTAATTTGCATATGCTGGCACGGAGCAGCCGGGCAGGGCAGGACACCTGCTATGAGGGGGAGGGCGGAGGGAAGGCCTGGGTCCCGGGTTCCGGAGGAAAACCGGTGCCGGCAGCCAGGGGAAGGAAGGCCTATTCTTGCACGAACCTTTGTGCAACGGGCCTCTTGTCTGTATATATTTCTAGAGAGACAGAGAGACGGAGAGAGAGAGATGGGGAGAGAGAGAGAGGGATGGAGAGAGACGGTGATAAACTTCACAGAAAAAAAAACAGGAGCCGATGGGTTTTTCTATTTTTCATGCACCGTAGCCGGGTAGCATTCTTATTTGTCTTAGTCACCCAGGGGGATCCGTGACACAATGAGGGTGCCCCCAAAATAGATCAGAAATGGGGACCGGACACCGCTGTGCCTTCGGACCTAAGTAGGACACGGACGCCCGACAGCTGGCTGGGCTCGACCCGGGCGCGACCCCACAGCAGGGCCTGGGCCACAGCAATGTGCGGGAGACACCCCGGGCGCGTGGGACCATTCGCTGCTCGTTCTGCTCTCCGCAGCCATCAAATTAGGTTAAAAGGGGGCGTTTTTCGTATCTGGGACTTCGGTTGTTTCTCACCTGATGACTTGCAAAGACCCAGGCAGCGTGAAGCTCTGTCTGTTTTGGGGTGGAGAGGGGCTGGGACGGCAGGCGCACGCCACGCCACTCACTCCCTCGGCCACGGAGTCCCAGGGTGCCAAGTCCCCCCTTTGCATTTTCGTGCACCGGGGGAAAGGGGTGTCCCTCAGCCCAGCCTGCACCCTCTCCAATCTGGGACACCCATCTCACAATCCAGGTCTGCTGGCTCCCAACTGCTCGCCTGCCTGCCTTCCTGATTGCCCCTAACCGTGTCTGCCTGCCAGTCTGATCACCCCCTAACCACTCCCCTGCCAGCCTGATCGCCCCCTAACCGCTCCCCTGCCAGCCTGATCACCCCTAACCACTCCCCTGCCAGCCTGATTGATGCCTAACTGCTCCCCTGCCAGCCTGTTTGCCCCTAACTGCTCTCTCCTGCTCGCCTGCCTGCCTTCCTGATTGGTCATTTCTGCTGGCTGGTGGTTGAGCATCACCCTAGGAACCAGGAGGTCAGGGTTCGATTCTGCTCAAGGGCACATGCCGGAGGGGGTTGCAGACTCGATCCCCAGTGTGGGGCGTGCAGGAGGCAGCCGATCCATGATTCTCTCTCCTCACGGATGTTTCTATCTCTCCCTCTCCCTCCTCTCACTTCCTCTCTGAAACCAATCCTATATAATAAAATCCCTGTGGTCGTAACACTGTAACGACCAACACCCAGACGGGGAACCACGGGGAACTGGGTGGGTGGTGGCTTTGGCTGGAGCAAAGAAGCCCAGGTCCCGGGTGCCTGGCAGCCAACGGGCGGGCAGGACAGCGAGCATGTGGGTGGGACATACACGGGTGGGCGTGGCCATGCTATTTTACGCGCTGGGCTTCTAGTAAAAACATAAAAAAATAAATAAAAGGAATTCTCATTCTGTAGAAAGACTGCAATTACATATTCTTTTAATTATCTTTATTGTTGAAAGTATTAACGATGTCCCTTTTTTTCCCCCCAATGACCTTCCCCTCCTCACTCCCAAACTAAATATTTGCCTTCAGTGCAAGTTAACTCTGGAACTCCCATTTGACCCAGGAATCCCACTTCTGGGAATATATCCCAAGAAACTAGAATCACCCATCAGAAAGAATGCACGCACCCCTCTGTTCATAGCAGCACAAGGTACAATAGCTAAGATATGGAAACAGCCCAAGCGCCCATCGGCAGACGAGGGGATAAAAAAACAAACTAGGATACGTCTACACTGTGGAATACTACGCAGCCGTGAAAAAGGAAAATCTCTTACCCTTTGAGACAGCACGCAGAGGGACCTGGAATAACATATGCATTTGCATTGGAATCTTCCTATAGAATAAAAGCCTAATATGCTAAGTGTCCGGTCGTCCAGTCAGCCGTTCAACCAATCAAAGCGTAATATGCTAATGACTAGAGGCCCGGTGCACAAAATTCATGCACGGGTGGGGGTTGTCCCTTAGCCCAGCCTGCACCCTCTCCAATCTGGGACCCCTCGAGGGATGTCCGACTGCCCGTTTAGGCCCAATCTTACCACCGGGATCAGGCCTAAATGGGCATTCGGACATCCCTCTCACAATCCAGGACTGCTGGCTCCCAACTGCTCGCCTGCCTGCCTGCCTTCCTGATTGCCCCTAACCGCTTCTGCCTGCCAGCCTGATCACCCCCTAACCATCCCCCTGCCAGCCTGATTGATGCCTAACTGCTCCCCTGCCAGCCTGATTGCCCCTAACTGCCCTCCCCTGCAGACCTGGTCCCCTCCAGCTGCCTTCCCCTGCAGGCCTGGTCACCCCTAACTGCCCACAACTGCCCTCCCCTGCAGGCCATCTTTGTGGCAGCCAATTTTTGACCACATGGAGGCGGCCATCTTGTGTTTTGGGGTGACGGTCAATTTGCATATTACTCTTTTATTAGATAGGATAAATATATGTATAATCTATCTATCTATCTATCTATCTATCTATCTATCTATCTATCTATTGATTTTAGAGAGGAAGGCAGAGGGAGAGAGATAGATACATCAACGATGAGAGAATCACGGATCGGCTGCCTCCTGCACGGCCCCTACTGGGGATCAAGCAGGTGCCCCTGACCAGGAATCGAACCCGGGACCCTTCAGTCCACAGGCCGACGCCCCGTCCACTGAGCCACACCAGCGAGGACCCAAGCGTCTTCCGGGCAGACTCCTTCCTTCCTCAGCTGCTCTGTGCGATTCCTCTGTTCTCTCTTAACGGCTCCTGCCCAGCCCGCGCCTGCCCCTCCAGCCTTCCCCGCCCTCCGGGGTTCCAGCCGGAAAAGCTATTTTTAGGTCCCGTCTCTGTCTTCATTCCCCTGTCCCCGAGACTCTCCGTCCCAATTAAAGCGTGACATCCTGGTTGGCGAGCCGGAGCCGCGGGACCTACGATGACACGCGCCCCCGTGTATCCAGCACGATGCGCTTCACGGTGAGCGTTCCATCGGCCAAGGGCTGGGGGCTGGGTGTACGCGCCCCAGATGAGCGGTGTGGGGTTGTGAGCTACTAGAGGCCCGGTGCGTGAAAATTCGTGAACTCGGTGTGTGTGTGTGGGGGGGGGGGGTCCCTCAGCCCGGCCTGCGCCCTCTCACAATCCGGGAGCCCTCGGGCAGGGACCCTAGGCCTGGCCGGCGATCAGGGCTTATCCCCGGCTGCTGGCATCTGGCCCCACCCCCGCCGCTGCCACTGCTTGCCATCCGTGCAGTTCTGTCCCGTCTTCCCTGCCACCGCTGGCCTCCCTCTGCGGGCAACAGGCGCGGGGTGCGATGGCTTGGCTGGCCTGGGCCTCCCTCTTTCATTGCTGGGGAGCGGGGCCAGCCCTGCAAGGGGCCATCAGCCTGCCTGATCGCCCCTAACCACTCTGCCTGCCTGCCTGATCGCCCCTAACCACTCTGCCTGCCTGCCTGATCGCCCCTAACCACCCTGCCTGCCTGATCGCCCCTAACCGCTCGCCTGCCTGATCTCCCCTAACCACTCTGCCTGCCTGTCTGATCGCCCCTAACCACCCTGCCTGCCTGCCTGATCGCCCCTAACCACTCTGCCTGCCTGCCTGATCGCCCCTAACCACCCTGCCTGCCTGATCGCCCCTAACCACTCTGCCTGCCTGATCGCCCCTAACCATTCTACCTGCCTGCCTGATCGCCCCTAACCACTCTGCCTGCCTGCCTGATTGCCCCTAACCACCCTGCCTGCCTGCCTGATTGCCCCTAACCACTCTGCCTGCCTGATCGCCCCTAACCACCCTGCCTGCCTGCCTGATCGCCCCTAACCACTCTGCCTGCCTGCCTGATCGCCCCTAACCACTCTGCCTACCTGCCTGATCGCCCCTAACCACTCTGCCTGCCTGCCTGATTGCCCCTAACCACTCTACCTGCCTGCCTGATTGCCCCTAACCACTCTGCCTGCCTGATCGCCCCTAACCGCTCGCCTGCCTGCCTGATCGCCCCTAACGACTCTGTCTGCCTGCCTGATCGCCCCTAACCACCCTGCCTGCCTGCCTGATCGCCCCTAACCACTCGTCTGCCTGCCTGATCGCCCCTAACCACTCTGCCTGCCTGCCTGATCACCCCTAACCACCCTGCCTGACTGCCTGATGGCCCCTAACCGCTCTGCCTGCCGGCCTGATCACCCTAACCACCTCTGTCTGCCTGCCTGATCGCCCCTAACCACCCTGCCTGCCTGATCGCCCCTAACCACTCTGCCTGCCTGATCACCCCTAACCACTCTGCCTGCCTGCCTGATCACCCCTAACCACTCTGCCTGCCTACCTGATCTCCCCTAACCACTCTGCCTGCCTGCCTGATGGCCCTAACCGCCCTGCCTGCCTGCCTGATGGCCCCTAACCGCTCTGCCTGCCTGCCTGATCGCCCCTAACCACCCTGCTGCCTGCCTGATCGCCCCTAACCACTCTGCCTGCCTGCCTGAACTCAGTGGGTTTATTTTATTTTATTTTATTTTTTGAACTCCGTGGGTTTATTTTATTTTATTTTATTTTTTGAACTCAGTGGGTTTATTTTATTTTATTTTATTTTATTTTATTTTATTTTTTGAACTCAGTGGGTTTATTTTATTTTATTTTATTTTATTTTATTTTATTTTTGAACTCCGTAGGTTTATTTATTTTATTTTATTTTTTGAACTCTGGGTTTATTTATTTTTATTTTATTTTTTGAACTCAGTGGGTTTATTTTATTATTTTATTTTATTTTATTTTATTTTATTTTATTTTATTTTTGAACTCCGTGGGTTTATTTTATTTTATTTTATTTTTTAACTCCGTGGGTTTACACACAGTAACCCACCCCCCACCCCCCAGCGCTGCCCCGTGAACGTTCCTCCCTTTCCTTTTCTGTTTATTTCACAGGTTGACCCCGGGGCACGCCGAGGCGCTGTTCCAGATTCGCCGGGAAGCTATTTCTGGCCGCAGCAGGTTGGCGCCGTGTCCCAGAAACCGAGCCACTCCTCGGTCTGTGTGTGAGGTCAGCCTTGAGGTGCGGCGAGGGGGTGACGTGCAGCCATTGCCGCCGCGGAAGCCGGATGCAGCCCACCCACTCCCGACAGCACGGTCTTTATTTGTTATTCCTGCTAGAGGCCCGGGGCATGGATTCGTGCCCCAGTGGGGTCCCTCGGCCTGGCCTGCAGGATCGGGCCGAAACCGGCTCTCCTACATCCCCCGAGGGGTCCCGGATGGTGAGAGGGCGCAGGCCAGGCCGAGGGACCCCACCGGTGCACGATCGGGGCCGGGGAGGGACGCGGGAGGTTGGTCAGCCGGGGAGGGACCGCGGGAGGGCTCCAGGGCGTGTCCGGCCCGTCTTGCTCAGTCCCGATTGGCCGGACCCCAGCAGCAAGCTAACCTACCGGTCAGAGCGTCTGCCCCCTGGTGGTCAGTGCACGTCATAGCGACTGGTCAACCGGTCGACTGTCTGCCCCCTGGTGGTCAGTGCACGTCATAGCAAGTGGTCGACTGATCGACTGTCTGCCCCCTGGTGGTCAGTGCAGGTCATAGCTACTGGTCGACCGGTCAACTGTCTGCCCCCTGGTGGTCAGTGCACGTCATAGCGACTGGTCGACCAGTCGACTGTCTGCCCTCTGGTGGTCAGTGCACGTCATAGCGAGCGGTTGAGCAGCTTTAGCATATCATTAGCATATTACGCTTTGATTGGTTGAACGGCCGACTGGTCGACCGGACACTTACCATATTAGGCTTTTACTATATAGGATCACCTGGCCCTGAATGCACGTGACTGCGATTTCTCTTCTGATTTAGAAAAGTGGTTCTGGCTTTAGCCGGCTTGGCTTAGTGATGGACTGTCAACCTGTGAACCAGGAGGTCCCGGGTTCGATTCCCTGTCAAGGGCACAGGCCCGGGTTGCGGGCTCCATCCCCAGTAGGGGGCGTGCAGGAGGCAGCCGATCCGTGATTCTCTCTCATCATGGATGTTTCTCTCTCTCTCCCTCTCCCTTCCTCTCTGCAATCAAAATATATTTTTTTAAAAAGAAAAGAAAAAAAAAGGGATTTAGCTTGGGGAGAGTTCAGTGGGCCTGCTGTTACCTCCTCTCTCAAAGCCCTCATCCGGTGGGGACATAGCAACCATCTCCATGGCAACCACTGTGAGCCCACAATCTGAGGATTCCGAACTCAGTGGGTTTTTAATTTAATTTAATTTTATTTTATTTTATTTTATTTTTTGAACTCAGTGGATATTTTATTATTTTATTTTATTTTATTTTATATTTTATTTTATTATTTAACCAACAGGTGGTCTTGGTGGAGGACATACACTTTATTATATTTATTTATTTTTAAAATATTTCTATTGATTTTTTTTTTTTTAGAGCGAGAGGAAGGGAGAGATAGAGACATCCATGAGGAGAGAGAACCATGGACCAGCTGCCTCCTGCACACCCCCTACTGGGGATCGAGCCCACAACCCGGGCATTGCCCTTGACCGGGAATCGAACCGTGACCTCCTGGTTTCTAGGTCGATGCTCAACCACTGAGCCACGCCATCCGGGCCGGAGGACATAAACTTTTAAACAGAAAGCATTTTGAAAGGAAATAAAGCGACGTTGCTGGAAATAGCCATTTAATCACTGTTCCCTCTCTCCTCCCCCCCAATGCTTAGTCCTAACAAGATTTCTGAGTGGGACTCACCTGTCTTTCACCAACTAAACAAACTACACGGCAGGAGACAGAACGGCCAGTCCAGTTGTTGGGATTTGCTTTTAATCCTTTGCACGCGCTTGCTTTTTTCTCGACTCCTTTATTCTACTCGGGATTTAATTTTTTTTTAATTTATTTTATTTTATTTTAAATATATTTTACTGATTTTTTACAGAGAGGAAGAGAGAGGGATAGAGAGCTAGAAACATCGATGAGAGAGAAACATCGATCAGCTGCCTCCTCCACACTCCCACCTGGGGATGTGCCCACAACCCAGGCACGTGCCCTTGACCGGAATCGAATCCGGGACCCTTCAGTCTGCAGGCCGACGTTCTATCCACTGAGCCACACCGGTTTTGGCTAAAAAAAAATACATATTTTTTAAAAAAATAGTAGCCTGGTTCAGCCAGTGTGGCTCAGTGGTTGAGCGTCGACCTATGAACCAGGAGGTCACGGGTTCGATTCCCGGTCAAGGTCACATGCCTGGGTTGTGGGCTCGATCCCCAGTAGGGGGCGTGCAGGAGGCAGCTGGTCTGTGATTCTCTCTCATCATTGGTGTTTCTATCTCTTTCTTCCTCTCCTTTCATCTCTGAAATCAATTTTATCTATCTATCTATATCTATCTATCTATCTATCTATCTATCTATCTATCTATCTATCTATCATCTATCATCTATCTATCATCTATCTATCTATCATCTATCTATCTATCTATCTATCTATCTATCTATCTATCTATCTATCTATATCCAGAGGGTATATATATTTATATAAAATATATAAAATATATATATTTTAAAAATGTGTAACACAGGGTATACCAGAACATGTATGCGCACAGTAGGACCATTCTACAGGCTCAATGAAGAGGGATTTTAATCTCTGGTCTAAGTTCAAAGTAGGCAACATACTTTAACCTATTATTTAACAAGTGACATTTCTGCTTGCTTATGACCTTCCCCTCCACCCCAGGTTTAACCCTCATTCTTCCTACCCCCATCCCCGCCTCCACCCCTGCTAGTCGGCAACTTCTCTCTTCACCGTAGAGCAAATGGGATTTTTTCTTTTTCTCTTATATTCATTCACATTGAATAATGAATCCTAAACCATCCATTTTCCAGCAATGGAGAGAGAGAGAGAAAAAAAATTTTTTTATTATGTTACACGTGGAATATTAAATCTTCTCATATGCATTTTAATAGGGAAAAAAAAAAGAGGGTGATGGTCTGATAATACACAGCCGTTCGAAGGTCCGTGCAAATGAAGAAAAACGGATGTGAGGATTAACTCGCTGACCTTGTCAAACGTGGGAAGGGCGAACCTCTTTGAATCTGGAGCTGACAGGATGGTCAAGGTCTGGCTGAATCTGGTTGCTCAAGAATGCCTTTTGCGCTGGTTTGCATTATTATTTTTTTAAATATATATTTTATTGATTTTTTACAGAGAGGAAGGGAGAGAGATAGAGAGTTAGAAATATCGATCAGCTGCCTCCTGCACGCCCCCCACTGGGGATGTGCCCCGCAACCAAGGTACACACGCCCTTGACCGGAATCGAACCTGGGACCCTTCAGTCCGCAGGCCGACGCTCCATCCACTGAGCCACACCGTTTTGGCTGGTTTGCATTATTGAAGGGTCTCACCATGCCGACTACAGGGGCTTAAGGAATGAAAAGAAAAAAAATATATACACGGAGTGGCCAAATGACGATGATCTCTGAACGCATAATAACCTGGCCACTCAGTGTGTATATATATATATATATATATTAGAGGCCCGGTGCATGAATCCGTGCATGGGTGGGGTCCGGCCAGCCTGGCCAGGGGGAGGGGACATGGGCGGTTGGCCGGCCTGCCTGCTGGTCGAACTCCCGGTCGAGGGGACCATTTCCATATTCGCCTTTTATTCTATAGGATCGACACGGAGCGGCCAGATGATGATGCGTTCAGAGATCATCATCATCTGGCCGCTCCGTGTATATCCTCCAAAGTCCTCAAACATGGATATCAGTCAGAAATCACTGTGCAAATACAGTCCGTAGATCTTAACGAATTAGAGGCATATTCGAGCAATAAAATATGTAGATCTGACACAGCATCAATAGGGAAGTCTTGCCCTAACCGGTGTGGCTCAGTGGATAGAGCGTCGGCCTGCGGACTGAAGGGTCCCGGGTTCGATTCCGGTCAAGGGCATGTGCCTTGGTTGCGGGCACATCCCCAGGTGGGGGCGTGCAGGAGGCAGCTGATGGATGTTTCTCTCTCATCGATGTTTCTAACTCTCTCTCCCTCTCCCTTCCTCTCTGTAAAAAATCAATTTAAAAAACCCAAAACGGGCCGTTTTCATCGAAAGCGTGGCGTTGATTGTATGCAACACATTCTCAAATGCTGAAGGAAGCGAAGTCATTTTTTATAAAAAAAAAAAACAAGAAACTTTTTGATTGAATTGAGGAGGGCGGCATCGGCTAATTCCGTTATCCGGGTCTGCAGCCCGCACTGCTGTCCGTCAACTGGACGGCTGTCAGTCTGGTCTCTGTCTCTCTGCGTCTGTTTCTCTTCAGTGTCTTCCTTATTATCTTCATTAGATTCCCCGTATCCGTGGTCCTTGTCCGCCTCGGACCGGCTCGTATTTAAAGGGCTACGCTACAGACAGAGACTCAGCGTCCACTGTGCTGATAAGTATTTGTTAAGCCTCACCTGAGGTTATTTTTAAAAATATATATTTTATTGATTTTTTACAGAGAGGAAGAGAGAGGGATTGAGAGCTAGAAACATTGATGAGAGAGAAACATCCATCAGCTGCCTCCTGCACACCCCCCACTGGGGATGTGCCCGCAACCAAGGTACATGCCCTTGACTGGAATCGAACCCGGGACCCTTGAGTCCGCAGGCCGACGCTCTATCCATTGAGCCAAACCGGTTTCGGCCCGAGGGTATTTTTCCATTGGTTTTTATTTATTTGTTGTTTTTTTTTTACTAGAGGCCCAGTGCACGAAACTCATGCACGGGTAGGGTCCCTAGGCCTGGCAGGTACCAGGGTTGCAGGCTCCTCCCCGGCCCGGGCCCTGGTCGGGGCGCGTGCAGGAGGCAACCCATCGATGTGTCTCTCTCTCACATGGATGTTTCTCTCTGTCTCTCCCTCGCTCTTCCACTCTCTCCCTAAAACTCCATGGGGAAAAAATCCTCAGGTGAGGATTAAAAAATAGATAAGATTAGCTGATGGCATAGATATAGAGAGATATAGATATAGATATATAGATATAGATATCATCATTGGTGTTTCTATCTCTTTCTCCCTCTCCTTTCATCTCTGAAATCAATAATGTATATATAGGCTCGACAACCCGGGCATGTGCCCTTGACCGGGAATTGAACCTTGACCTCCTGGTTCCTGGGTCGACGCTCAACCACTGAGCCACACCAGCCGGAGCACCGGGGTTGTGGGCTCCATCCCCAGTAGGGAGCGTGCAGGAGGCAGCTGATGCATGATTCTCTCTCCTCATGGATGTTTCAATCGCTCTCCCTCTCCCTTCCTCTTAGAAGTCGATAAATATATATTAAAATCCTATAATAAAGAGCTGATATGCTAATTAGACCGGACGGCGGAACGACCGTCCAGACGACCTTCCGGACGAAGCCGGGGCTGTGAGGGCCGAGCCCCTTGTACGAATGTCACGCATCGGGCCTCTAGGAATAATAATAATAGCAATAATCTCTCTATATAGAGAAAAGACAAGCAAACGGAATGATCGGAGTGACCAGTCGCTATGACGCGCACTGCGGCTGGCCAACCGTCCTGATCTAATATGGGGGCCAGCTGGTCAACCTCCCGCGGCCCTTTCCCCGGCTGGCCCGGCTCCCGATGGCCGCCCCCCCCCTGGTACCCCAATCGGGGTCCAGGCCGGCCGGCCAACCTCCTGCATCCCCTCCCCCCAGGCAGCCCCACCCCGATCGGGGGCGGGCCAGCCAAACACCACCTGTGCACGAATTTCGTGCACCGGGCCTCTAGTTTCTTTTATACAAATATTTTGCTACTGATTTCAGGATTCACGGTGTATCAACATCACCTTCCCCCTAGCTGGTCTGGCTCAGTGGCCAGAGCGTCGGCTGGCAGATCCAAGGGTCCCAGGTTCGATTCCCGGTCAAGGGCACGCACCTGGGTTGCAGGCTCCTCCCCGGCCGTGTCCGTGCACGCGCAGGAGGCATCCCATCGATGTGTCCCTCTCCCATCCATGTTTCTCTCAGTCTCACCCCCTCTCTTCCACTCTCTCTACAAATCAATGGACAAATACCTGGAGTTGAGGATTTAAAAAAAAAATCATCATGTTCGAGGGGAGGAATGAAGGTTTCCTGGGGTCCCATCCCTCCGCATTTTTACTGAGTTTTGATGTACAATTTAACATCCTCCTCCTCCTCTCCAATCACGCGGAGGTGTGTTATGTTTAATCTCCCGGGCGATATCTTCGTCTCGATGGCCTGTTTGAGGAGTAAATAGAGCCGCATCAATGTAATGGATTTCCAATGTATATCCTCTTTCAGAATAAGAAATTCTCAAAAAATTACGTCTCTGACATTCTAAATACCACCCTCGGAGCAGATACCACGCGTGATTTGTATGCATAGGAATGAAAGCTTAGAAGGTCTATGTGTGTGAGACAGACGGAGAGAGACATAGAAGGCCACGACGATGTTATTTATCGATTTCCACAAAATAAATGGCATTATTTGTAAAACTGAATGCCAGTCCGGCCGGCGTGGCTCAGGGGTTGAGCTTTAACTTAGGAACCAGGAGGTCAGGGTTCGATTTCCGGTCAAGGGCACATGCCCCGGTTGTGGGCTCCATCCCCAGTAGGGGGCGTGCAGGAGGCAGCCGGTCCATGATTCTCTCTCATCATGGATGTTTCTCTCTCTCTCTCCCTCTCCCTCTCTGACATCAATAAAAATATGTGAAAACAAACAAAAAAAAGACCCAAAATGTTGGTCTCCCTCCAAACACCACTGTTCTAATATACACGTGTGTCTCGCATTTTCACGAAATAATTAAAAAATTTTTTAAATTCACATCGTTCTATAGGTTGGGCTCCTGATTCATTTCAGGAAGGCATTCTCGAGGTTGTCTTGTGGAATTACTCACATTTCGGTATTTTAAAACGTGTTCGCGACCTAGCCGGTGCGGCTCAGTGGGTAGAGCGTCGGCCTGTGGATGGAAGGGTCCCGGGTTCGATTCCGGTCAAGGGCATGGACCTTGGTGGCGGGCACATCCCCAGGTGGGGGGCGTGCAGGAGGCAGCTGATGGATGTTTCTCTCTCATCGGTGTTTCTAACTCTCTATCCCTCTCCCTTCCTCTCTGTAAAAAATCAATAAAATATATTTAAAAAAACAAACAAACAAACAAACAAACAAAAAAACAAACAAAAAAAAACCCACGCCCCACGTCTCCCCTCAGAACTCCATCTCACACGCTGTCTCTCCCTTTATGAACATTTGTGTTTTTTTAAAAATATATTTTTATTGAATTCAGAGAGGAAGGGAGAGGGAGAGAGAGATAGAAACATCAGTGATGAGAGAGAATCATGGATCGGCTGCCTCCTGCACGCCCCCTACTGGGGATCAAGCCTGCAACCCGGGCATGTGTCCTTGACCGGGAATTGAACCCGGGACCCTTCAGTCCGCAGGCCGATGCTCTATCCACTGAGCCACACCTGCTGGGGGATGGAAGGACTCATTAGCTGAAGCTCACCAGCGTTTCACCTTTAACCTGTGCTGATCAACCAGGGGGCCAGTCAGGGTTATTTATCAGCAGGGTGTCCATGTCCCCTAAGTCCTGGGTTCTCAGATGAGGGGTCTCCATCTCCCCTAAGTCCTGGGGTCCCAGATGAGGGGTCTCCATCTCCCCTAAATCCTGGGGTCCCAGGTGAGGGGTCTCCGTCTCCCCTAAGTCCTGGGGTCCAGGTGATGTGGTCTCCATCTCCCCTAAGTCCTGGGGTCCCAGATGAGGGGACTTCGTCTCCCCTAAATCCTGGGGTCCAGGTGATGTGGTCTCCATCTCCCCTAAGTCCTGGGGTCCCAGGTGAGGGGTCTCCCTCTCCCCTAAGTCCTGGGGTCCCAGGTGAGGGGTCTCTGTCTCCCCTAAGTCCTGGGGTCCCAGGTGAGGGGTCTCTGTCTCCCCTAAGTCCTGGGATCCCAGATGAGGGGACTTCGTCTCCCCTAAATCCTGGGGTCCCAGGTGAGGGGTCTCCGTCTCCCCTAAGTCCTGGGGTCCCAGGTGAGGGGTCTCCATCTCCCCTAAGTCCTGGGGTCCCAGGTGAGGGGTCTCCATCTCCCCTAAGTCCTGGGGTCCCAGGTGAGGGGTCTCTGTCTCCCCTAAGTCCTGGGGTCCCAGATGAGGGGTCTCCATCTCCCCTAAGTCCTGAGGTCCCAGATGAGGGGTCTCCATCTCCCCTAAGTCCTGAGGTCCCAGATGAGGGGTCTCTGTCTCCCCTAAGTCCTGAGGTCCCAGGTGAGGGGTCTCCCTCTCCCCTAAGTCCTGGGGTCCCAGGTGAGGGGTCTCCCTCTCCCCTAAGTCCTGGGGTCCCAGGTGAGGGGTCTCCATCTCCCCTAAGTCCTGGGGTCCCAGGTGAGGGGTCTCCATCTCCCCTAAGTCCTGGGGTCCCAGGTGAGGGGGTCTCCATCTCCCCTAAGTCCTGGGGTCCCAGGTGTGGCTCACTCTTTCCAACCAAAGTTTCTGCAGGGGCCCTGACCGGTGTGGCTCAGTGGTTAGAACATCGGCCTGCGGACTGAAGGGTCCCGGGTTCGATTCCCGGCCAAGGGCATGCACCTTGGTTGCGGGCACATCCCCAGCAGGGGCGTGCAGGAGGCAGCTGATGGATGTTTCTAACTCTCTGACCCTCTCCTTTCCTCTCTGTAAAAAAAATCAATAAAATATATATATTTTAAAAATAAATATATTTTTATTGATGTCAGAGAGGAAGGGAGAGAGAGAGAGAAACATCCATGAGGAGAGAGAATCCTGCATCGTTTTCCTCCTGCACGCCCCCCACTGGGGATGGAACCCGCAACCCGGGCCTGTGCCGTTGAGCAGGAATCGAACCCGGGACCCTTCAGTCTGCAGGCCGACGCTCTATCCACTGAGCCACACCGGCTTGGGGACCCCACCCCCTCCTTATCAGCAGGCATGCGATGGGCCCACCCAGTGTCCGAGCTGGACACCAGTCAGATGAGAGGGATGAACCCTGGTCCAGTTGGGGGTCGGGGGCTGCATGGGGTGGGGTGGGGATGGGGTCGGGGGAGACAGGTGTGACCAGAATCCTGCACCGACCTGCATGCACCGAGGACGAGGAAATGCATCCCGGCAGGAGGGAGAGGATGAGGAATGCCCGCCCCCTGTGGGCACCCCCCACCCCTCCCAGGAGGGGACATTTGAAAAGGTCAGCCGGCAGGCCTTGACGGTCAGGCCCACCCGTGGGGGCTGTGTTTGCCTCGCTCCACACGACGGATTTCACGACAGGAACAGCGTTCTCCGGGGCTCCGAGCTGTCAGAGGAGGCGTGGAGACGGCAGGGAGGAAAAGGGACCTGCTCATGCCTCCTCCTGAGCGGTCCTCATCTCCTAAAGGGTGTCAACTCCGCGGACAGGTCTCTGCACAAGATCCGAGGAAGTGGGGGGAGGTTTGGGGGGGCAGAGCCTGGCACAGGAGGCCCCCCCGCCTTTGAAGATGAATAGAAAGTCCAGCATCGAGAATGCACAGCAGAGATGCCTGGCTCAGGGTGTGTCTGGCTCGTCCCCGTGCAGGCCTGTCCGTGTGACGATGTAGCCAGGGAGCAGGGATGGGACCCCCAGACACCCCGCCCCACACATCAACCCAACGAGATACGTCTCTGAGGCCGGCCGGGTGGCTCAGGGGTTGGGCGTCGACCCAGGAACCAGGAGGTCAGGGTTCGATTCCTGGTCAAGGGCACATGCCCGGGTTGCGGGCGTGCAGGAGGCAGCCGGTCCATGATTCTCTCCCATTATGGATGTTTCCTCTCTCTCTCTCTCTCCCTTCCTCTCTGAAATCAATAAAGATATATTTAAAAAAGATCTCTGCATATCATATATATCGATATACAAATATATACAGGTACATCTATATATATAAAAGCCTAATCGTGCTGATGCTCGATTCTCTCTCCTCATGGATGTTTCTCCCTCTCTCCCTCTCCCTTCCTCTCTGAAATCAATAAAGATATATTTAAAAAAGATCTCTGCATATCATATATATCTATATACAAATAGATACAGATACATCTATATATATAAAAGCCTAATCGTGCTGATGTTTGATTCTCTCTCATCATGGATGTTTCTCTCTCACTCTCACTCCCTTCCTCTCTGAAATCAATAAAGATATATTTTTATTAAAAAGAATTATAAAATTGGCCTATCTGGCATGGCTCAGTGGTTGAGCGTCTACCTAGGAACCAGGAGGTCCAGGGTTCGATTCCCGGTCAAGGGCACGTGCCCGGGTTGTGGGCTCCATCCCCAGTAGGGGGCATGTAGGAGGCAGCCGATCCATGATTCTCTCTCCTCATGGCTGTTTCTCTCTCTCTCTCTCCCTTCCTCTCTGAAATCAATAAAGATATATTTAAAAAAGATCTCTGCATATCATATATACCTATATACAAACATATACAGATACATCTATATATATAAAAGCCTAATCATGCTGATGTTTGATTCTCTCTCCTCATGGATCTCTCTCTCTCTCTCTCTCTCTCTCTCTCTCTCTCTCTCTCTCTCCCTTGCCCTCTGAAATCAACCTATAAAATACATATTTGAAAATAGGAATAGAAAAAAATATATATTAGGACATCAAACTTTGGCTAAGGCTGAGCAAACGTTGACAAACGCATTTATGACGACGGAAGGAGAGTTGAGTTGGGGAGGCCGAACACGCAACACAGTCCACGGCGGGTGTGTTATAGAACTGTGCCCCCGGAACCGATAGGCTTTTATGAACCAATGTCACCCCAATAAACCCAATAAAAAAAAAAGAAAAAGAAAAGCAAGCCTTTATAGAGCCCCATAAACGTACGAATAAAAGTTCAAACTCAGCAGTAAACAAAAATGCTGATAGCGAGACACTACATCCATTTCTTTCATGAGCCTTCAAAGAATGAATAATAAAATAAGTGAATAAAACGTAAATAATGAATAGTAGGACGTGTGGGCTAGTCTTAGGTGGCCAAGAGTATGCTCTTCGATACCCTGAAGGCCTTGGTATAACCTTTCTCGAGGGCCGTTTGGATATATAATAAGAGCCTCTGCCACGTGTTCGACTTGTCTCCCGAGCATAATGTTAGGAATTTGAACGCGTCCCTCAAAGTATATCGGAAACGGGAGCGAAACACACGTGCAAGGCAGGTTATCATCCCCAAAGTCGTCCCTGCTGGGTGTGGCTCAGTGGTTAGAGCGCCGGCCGGCGGGCTGAAGGGTCCCGGGTTCGATTCCCGGTCAAGGGCACATGCCCGGGTTGTGGGGGCGTGCAGGAGGCAGCCGGTCCATGATTCCCTCTCCTCATGGATGTTTCTCTCTCTCTCCCTCTCTCCCTTCCTCTCTGAAATCAATAAAAAATATTTTTAAAAAAAGAAAGAAAGAAATCTATGAAGCCTGGCTAGGGTGGCTCAGTGGTTGAGCATCGACTTATGAACCAGGAGGTCAGGGTTCGATTCCCGGTCAAGGGCACATGCCCAGGTTGCGGGCTCGATCCCCAGTAGGGGGCGAGCAGGAGGCAGCCGATCCATGATTCTCTCTCATCACGGATGCTTCTCTCTCTCTCTCTCTCTCCCTCTCCCTTCCTCTCTGACATCAATAAAAATATATTAGAAATAATCATAATAATCACCAAGTGGTCGCATGGACTTCCTGTCCGGCGCTAGGCACGGGGGAATTAATTATGATGTATCCGTGTATGAGGATCATCGATCTGGCTGTGAACACGGATGCAATCGGGCATCGTTAGGATTTAGTGACTGGGAAGGGCCGAGCCTGAGATAAATTTGACAGGTCTTATCTCTACGGTTGGAGAGTAATGCCTGGAGCCCTTTAAAAATGGGCTAATGAGGCCCTGACCGGTGTGGCTCAGTGGATAGAGCGTCGGCCTGCGGACTGAAGGGTCCCGGGTTCGATTCTGGTCAAGGGCATGTACCTTGGTTGCGGGCACATCCCCAGTAAGAGGCGTGCAGGAGGCAGCTGATGGATGTTTTTCTCTCATTGATGTTTCTAACTCTCTATCCCTCTCCTTTCTTCTCTGTTAAAAAAAAGTCAATGAAATATATTAAAAAATAATAAAAATGAACTAATTAGGGACCATTTGCATATTAGCCTTTTATTCTATAGGATCGACACGGAGTGGCCAGATGATTATGTGTTCAGAGATCATCATCATCTGGCCACTCCGTGTATATAATGTACATGTGTATCTCCAGTAACATGTCTCTGTCTTTAAGATTCTTCCTATTTGTTACAAATATGTTGCCCATTTTTTTTGGTTTTGTTTTGTTATTCCTCACTGGAGGATATATATATTTTTTTATTTTTATTTTTATAAACCAAGCATTTTTATTCATTTCCTTTTGTTAATCCTCACCTAAGGATATTTTTCCATTGATTTTTTTCTTATTTTAGAGAGAGTGGATGGGAGAGGGAGAGACCGAGAGAAACATCAATGTGTGAGAGACACATCGATGGGCTGCCTCCTGCACCCGCTCGGACCGGGGCCCAGGCCGGGGAGGAGCCTGCAATCAAGGCCTGTGCCCTTGATTGGAATCGAACCCGGGACCCTTCAGTTCATAGGCTAACACTCTATCCACTGAGCAACACCGGCTAGGGCTTTTGCCCATTATTTTTAATGAAATTAAAATATATGTTTATATATATGTAAGTGTGTGTGTATATATATACACACACACATATATATATAATCTCTATATATAATTTTTAAAAATATATTTTATTGATTTTTTACAGAGAGGAAGGGAGAGGGATAGAGAGTCAGAAACATGATGAGAGAGAAACATCCATCAGCTGCCTCCTGCACACCCCCCACCGGGGATGTGCCCGCAACCCAGGTCCATGCCCTTGACCGGAATCGCACCCGGGACCCTTCAGTCCGCAGGCCGACGCTCTGTCCACTGAGCCACACCGCTTTCGGCTGGCGTACATATTTCATGAAATGTGGACAAATTTAGCATCCTACCCTGCATCGACCTTCGCATCCCGCTTTAACAATGTATTTCTGCATTTTAAAAAAAAACACAAAATTCCAATCCTATACAATAAAAGGCTAATATGCAAATTGACCCCTAGACCGGGAGTTCGACCGGGAGTTTGACCGGGAGTTCGACCGGGGGGGGGGCCAGCTAGCCAACCGCTTGTGGCCCGTACCCTCTGGGGCTGGCCTCACCCCTGATATGTCCCCTCGACCCCAATCAGGAGGTGGGGCAACTGGCCAACCACCCGCGGCCCCTCCCCCCAGCCGGCCCCGCCCCCGATTGGCCCTTTACACCCCGATTGGGTCGGGGCCAGCCCGCCTACCTCCCGCATCCCCTCCCCCTGCTGGCTCCGGCCTGATCAGCCGGGATCCGGGCAGGCCGGCTTGGACCCCACCTCTGCACGAATTCGTGCACCGGGGCCTCCAGTAGGATATATTCATCTGCATTTCAGTGGCCACAAAAACGTATCCAAAAAAAAGAAAGAAAGAAAATGTGATTTTTTGGGAGTGTTGGCCCTGGTTTCTGGTTTTCATTTCTACGCGCAAAATTATCATCGTCCTCCTACATAAATCTGGTTGTAAATGTGATGATTTTTTTCAGGATCAATTCCAAAGGATGAAGCTGTGAGTTCTTACATTGGACGGCTTTTTCTTCATCTGATTCCACGCCAGACTCAACCGTGTAAGAGCAACACGCTATTTCGTTTTCCCCGTATTTTTTTGGATGATGCCCGAGGAATTGAGAGAGTCAGTCGTCATTTTTCTCCTCCTTCTTCCTCTTCTTCTTCTTCTTCTTCATGAACATGTTTTCTTTCCGTTCAAAAACTCAAAAAAAATAAAAATAAAAATCAACATGTGTTCAGTTTCGCAAGCCAGGCCCGTGTGTTGAAACCCGTATTATTGAACCACCCTTGACCGGCAGCTACGGCTCTCGGGGCGATGATGAGGCTCATGGATGACATTTGCATGTAGGTGGTCACCCACCATGATCAATAATCCCCTTAAGGGCTTGGTTTTTCTAACAGAACACGTGGGTGCTCAGAGGATGATGGAGTAACGCTAATCGATCTCGTTAACGTTATCCGGGACAATTCCTGTCAGACGTTAGGGTCTGAAATGGGGGCGAAAAATGGGTCTCTTTGTCCCAAATTGGACATCGAGACCCCACCCGAAATGATATAAATGTCCATTGGCATTTATTGAATGTCTGATGCATTGTTGAGCTCACCGCTCACTGCCAAGCTAGCTTAATGCAAACATCTATTCTCAATGTTTCGGAGGGGAAAAATATGTATCAAATATAAATAAAGAACTCCATCCCTTAGAATCCGCTTGGTATGAAATGATGGGAAAATAATAGCTATTGCCCGGGCAGTGTGGCTCCGTGGTTGAGCGTCGACCTAGGAACCAGGAGGTCAGGGTTCGATTCCCGGTCAAGGGCACATGCCCCGGTTGTGGGTTCGATCCCCAGTAGGGGGCGTGCAGGAGGCAGCTGATCCATGATTCTCTCTCCTCATGGGTGTTTCTATCTCTCTCTCTCCGACTTCCTTCCAGTAAAAAATAAAATAAAATAAAATAAAATAAAATAAAATAAAATAAAATAAAATAAAATAAAATAAAATAAAATAAAATAAATAAAATAAATAAAATAATAAAATAAAATATAAAAAAAATAAAATAATAAGATAAAATAAAATGAAAACATAAAAAATAGGTGGTGGCCCAAGCTGGTGTGGCTCAGTGGATTAGCATCGGCCTGCAGACTGAAGGGTCCCTGGTTCGATTCTGATCAAGAGCACATGCCCGGGTTGTGGGCTCGATCCCCAGTAGGGGGCGAGCAGGAGGCAGCCGGTCCATGATTCTCTCTCCTCATGGATGTTTCTCTCTCTCTCTCTCTCCTCCTCCCTTCCTCTCTGATATCAAGAAAAACATATTTAAAAAAAAATAAAGAAGGAATCGGATGCCTTCGTTTTTGTCCACAGACAACGAGGGACCATATTATCCTAGATTCAGCCCTAGGACACGAAACAGACTTCTCCACCTTCTCCCCTCACTTCTTCTTAAAAAAAAAACCATAAATGGACTTAAATGAAACTCCACCAATAAATGCATGTTCTCTTAACCCTCTCCTAAACTCCAAATGCCATGTGTACATTCAAGAAAAAAAAAAAAAAAGAAAGACAGTCGACCGGTTGCTATGACGTGCACTGACCACCAGGGGGCAGACAGCCAACCGGTTGAACAGTCGCTATGACGTCGGTTTTAATTTTTAAAAAAATATATTTTTACTAGAGGCCCGGTGCACGAATTCGTGCCCCAGTGGGGTCCCTCGGCCTGGCCTGCGGGATCGGGCTGAAACAGGCTCTCCGACATCCCCCGAGGGGTCCCGGATGGCGAGAGGGTGCAGGCCAGGCCGAGGGACCCCACCGGTGCACGATCGGGGCCGGGGAGGGACGCGGGAGGTTGGCCAGCCGGGGAGGGACCGCGGGAGGGCTCCAGGGCGTGTCCGGCCCGTCTCGCTCAGTCCCGATCGGCCGGACCCCAGCAGCAAGCTCACCTACCGGTCGGAGCGTCTGCCCCCTGGTGGTCAGTGCACGTCACAGCGACTGGTCGAATGGTCTAATGAATGTTCGGACACTTAGCATATTAGGCTTTTATTATATAGGAAATGTCAGAGAGGAAGGGAGAGGGAGAGGGAGAGAGAAACATCCATGAGGAGAGAGAATCACGGATCGGCTGCCTCCTGCACGCCCCCTACTGGGGATCGAGCCCGCAACCCGGGCATGTGCCCTGATTGGAATCGAACCCGGGACCCTTCAGTCTGCAAGCCGACGCTCGACCCACTGAGCCACACCAGCCAGGGCCCAACTCTTTTATTTTATTTTAATTATTTGTTTAATCCTCACGTGAGGATATATTTTTCATGGCTTTAAAAAAATAATAATTTTCAAATTTTATTTATTTTTTTCATATTTTTCTTTTATGTCATTTTAAATACATTTTTATTGATTTTTTTTAGAAAGTAGAAGGGAGAGGGAGAGAGAGCGTGAAGCATCAATGGACCGGCTGCCTCCTGCACGCCCCCTACAGGGGATGGAGCCCGCAACCTGGGCCTGTGCCCTTGACCGGGAATCGAACCCTGACCTCCTGGTTCCTAGGTCGACGCTCAACCACAGAGCCACCCCATCCAGGCTCCCACCTGTTGATTTTTTTTTGAAATCTATACGTTGTGAGATCTTTCCAGCCGGGCGCAAAGGCCGTCGGCTCCTTGACACGGAGACACGGACCTGCCTCCGTGTGGGACCCAGGCCAACCCTCGGACCGTAGCTGTCTTTTCCCGAGTGAAAACCGAGACAGCCCGCCCGCCTGGTCGTCCCTTCCCACGGAGAACCGTGGCCGCCCTCCCAGAAACCCAACAGCAGACAGCCTTTCAGACCATCTGGTTGTGGGCGATGCGTTTGGACCTTCCCCGACCGTTCTGATCACAGATTTTTAAGCAAATTGGGGGGGAAAAACTCTAGGTCCACAAAGTGAAAATTGTTGTCCCGTAATCCCAGAATCCAGATCTTTCCACCGGCCGACCATTTGGAAATTCTGAGATCCCTCACGCCCTTCACGTTCGGGGAGTGTCTTTAATGGAAAATCAAAGGGAATTCGTTCAAAACGAAGCAGATCTGGGTAGAAATCGCTTTTTAAAAAATACGTATGTTTCGATTTCAGAGAGAGAGGAAGGGAGAGGGAGAGAGAGAGAGAAATGGAGAACACAATTAGCACGTTCACTAATGGTTCGTGGATGCTTTTTGTCGTTAGGATGACGGGTCGTCTGGGGTGACGAAGTATTTTTTTTTTTATTGATTTTTTACAGAGAGGAAGGGAGAGGGATAGAGAGTTAGAAACATCGATGAGAGAGAAACATCCATCAGCTGCCTCCTGCACGCCCCCTACTGGGGATGTGCCCGCAACCAGGGTACATGCCCTTGACCGGAATCGAACCCGGGACCCTTCAGTCCGCAGGCCGACGCTCTATCCACTGAGCCACACCGGTTTCGGCTCATAAGTATTTATCAATAAAATATTTCAGAATGGCAAGCCCGATGAATGCATGAATTCGATGACCGAGCGTCAAGCGATGGACGCACTATACACGGAGTGTCCAGATGAGGATGATCTCTGAACGCATAACCATCTGGCCACTCCGTGTCTGTCCTATAGAATAAAAGGCTAATATGCAAATGGTCCCCTCGACCGGGAGTTCGACCAGCAGGCAGGCCGGCCAACCGCCCATGTCCCCTCCCCCCGGCCAGGCTGGCCGGACCCCACCCATGCACAAATTCATGCACCGGGCCTCTAATCTATCTATCTATCTATCTATCTATCTATCTATCTATACACACTGAGTGACCAGGTTATGATCTCTGCACACATAATAATCTGGCCACTCAGTGTGTGTGTGTATATATATATATATATATATATATATATATATATATATATATATATATTAGAGGCCCGGTGCATGAATTTGTGCATGGGTGGGGTCCAGCCAGCCTGGCCAGGGGGAGGGGACGTGGGCGGTTGGCCGGCCTGCCTGCTGGTCGAACTCCCGGTCGAGGGGACCATTTGCATATCAGCCTTTTATTCTATAGGATATACACTGAGTGGCCGGATTATTATGCGTTCAGAGATCATCATCACCTGGCCACTCCGTGTATTTGCGTGCAGGGGGAGAGACAGGCACGCGTGAATCCGCCGGCGTGTGGGTGTTGATTTCAGAGAGGAAGAGAAAGAGAGAGAAACATCCATGCTGAGAGAGAATCATGGACCGGCCACCTCCTGCACGCCCCCTACTGGGGATGAGCCCACAACCCGGGCCTGTGCCCTTGACCTGGGAATCGAACCCTGACCTCCTGGTTCCTAGGTCGACGCTCAACCCCTGAGCCACGCCGGCCGGACACTCTTTCTATATTTATTTTTTTTAAAAAGGAGTTTCCATTGCACGACGCCTAGACGTGCCTATAAATCCACAATATTAAAAAAAAAAAAAGCAGAGTTTGCATTTCTAAGAACGCGTGTGACGGGATTCGTCCTGCTCAATCATTACCCTCACGCACGTATGTTCACCACCAATGTTCGGCTCACACGCGTGTGCGCTCATGGAAGTCACACGTGGAGGCATCCCGCGTGGGCTGAATTATTCAAGGCCACGGGGAAGGGAAAACGCATCCTTTTTAGAGCTCATTCCTCCTGTCCCTGCCCGGGGCAGCGTGCGATTTTAAGTCTTTCTGTCCCGTTATGATTTTTTTTTTCCTCAGTGAGAATATAGGCTATGGGGCCACCGTGGGCTCATCGGCCCTTATTAAATCATATCTCGTCTGCAGGCGGCCGAGCCTACGATCCATCTTCCCGGGGGACTGCGTTTTCCGGGGGGGGACTCAGGGCAGGGGGGAGCGTGTGGCCTGCGTCCTTGAAGTCACCTTCGTGCGAGAACGAACCAGCCAGGCCAGGTTTCCGAATTCTGTATTTTCACCCAAGATGCTATTTTGTTGTTGTTGTTAATCTTTTTTTAAAAAATATATATTTTATTGATTTTTTACAGAGAGGAAGGGAGAGGGAGAGAGAGCTAGAAACATCGACGATGAGAGAGAAACATCCATCAGCTGCCTCCTGCACGCCCCCCACCTGGGGATGTGCCCGCAACCAAGGTACATGCCCTTGACCGGAATCGAACCCGGGACCCTTCCGTCCGCAGGCCGAGGCTCTATCCACTGAGCCACACCGGCCAGCCTGGACCCATGGCTCAATGGCTGAGCGTTGACCTAGGAACCAGGAGGTCACGGGGTTCAATTCCAGGCCAAGGGCACAGGCCCGGGTTGCGGGTTCGATCCCCAGTACGGGGCGTGCAGGAGGCAGCCGGTCCATGATTCTCTCTCCTCATGGATGTTTTCTCTCTCTTTCTTCCTCTCTGAAATCAATCAACATGTAAATTAAAATTAAAAAGAACAGGTGCAGGGAGCTCCCAGCTGATGATGTGCTGTTGTATTAATTGATTTTAAAAAATGGATTAAACATTGACCCAGCAAATTACCCCTCATCGATTTTCTAACGGCATCAAAGGGAACACGCACGTATCCATTCTGAGACCCGGGGTTCTTGTAGCGAGACAAATTAATGCGCTCACACTACCTTTCGGTGGTTTTTAAAAATACGTATTTTTATTGATTTCAGAGAGGGAGAGAGAGAGAGAGAAATATCAATGGTGCATCTTATGGTCGTCCCTCACTCACCCCCCTGCCAGCCTGTTCACCCCACGCAGCCTGCTGTTCAGTCCTTGGATCGTCCTTCACAAACACCCCCTGCCTGCCTGGTCATAGGCAGCCATCTTGTGAGGGCGTGATGGTCAACTTGCATGTTACCTCTTTCTTATATAGGATTGATTTCACAGAAGAAGAGAGAAGGAGAGAGAGTTAGAAACATCCATGATGAGAGAGAACCATGGATCAGCTGCCTCCTGCATGCCCCCCACTGGGGATCGAGCCCACAACCCGGGCATGTGCCCTTGACTGGGAATCGAACCCTGACCTCCTGGTTCCTCGGTCGACGCTCAACCCCTGAGCCACGCCGGCCAGGCCTGACGATTTCTGTGTGGTTTTTTTTTTTAAGTCCTGAAGCCACCCCGGCTGACTTTGCTCAGTGGTTAGATCATGGAGCCTGAAGAGTCCCGGGTGCGATTCCCAGTCAGGGGCATGCACCTTGGTTGCAGGCTCGATTGCCCGGCCTGCTCATTCGGGGCGCGTGCAGGAGGCAACGGATGGGTGTGTCTCTCTCACATCGATGCTTCTCTCTCTCTCGTCCTCCTCCCCCTCCTCTCCACTCTCTCTCTCTCTCTTAAAAAAAAATCAATGGCCGAAACCGGTGTGGCTCAGTGGATAGAGCGTCGGCCTGCAGACTGAAGGGTCCCGGGTTCGATTCCGGTCAAGGGCATGTACCTTGGCTGCGGGCACATCCCCAGTAGGGGGCGTGCAGGAGGCAGCTGATGGGTGTTTCTCTCTCATCGATGTTTCTAGCTCTCTCTCCCTCTCCCTTTCTCTCTGTGAAAAAAAATCAATAAAATATATTTTTAAAAAATCAATGGGAAAGACACCCTCAGGTGAGGAGAGAAAGAAAAAAAAACACAAAAAAACCCTCCATTTCTTTCATCCCTGCAAACGATTCTCTCCCCGTGTCATTTCTCTTTCATTGCTCAGACCTCAAACTCCTCAGGACTCCGGCCTGGCCCGTGTGGCTCAGCGGGTAGAGCGTCGGCCTGCGACCGAAGGGTCCCGGGTTCGATTCCCGGTCAAGGGCACGGACCTCGATGTCCGGCTTCCTCCCTCCGCGGCCCGGTCCCTGGTCGGGGCGCGTGCAGGAAGGCAACCCGCCGACGTGTCTCTCTCCCATCGATGTTTCTCTCTGTCCCTCCCTCTCTCTCTCTTCCCCTCCAGCGGGAGAGCCGGGCGTGTCTCGTCCGTGGATGTTTGCACCTGCTCAGCGATTGCTGGCCTGGATTCACCCACGGGCATGGAGGACACACCCCTCCCTCCGTGGGTCCCTGATGGGCGAGCCTGATCACGGCCGTGTCCGCACCGCCAAGGTGTTTCCATTCTCTGCGTTCGCACCATCGCAGATGCCAACCGCTTCTTGGCACGGACGACCCCGCCAATCTCACGCGTGTGCAGGCGTGTGGGTGGGCGGGTGGGCACGGCCAGACTGCCAGCTGGCAGCCCGGCTCCGGGCTGAGGAAGCTGCTGTTTTTTCCTTCTTTCTTTTATTTTTATTTTTTTTTATACGAGAGGCTCGGTGCACAAAATCAGGGCCGAACAGGTTCCCCGCCTCCCCGTCTCTCCGCCTCCTCCTCCCCTCGCCGCCCACGTCTGCAGCCACCCACCCCGGGGTCCCCATCCCCGCCCAGGCCCAGCCCCAATCGGGCGGTCGGGGCCTGCCACCTGGGGGCAGATCCTGCGTGGACCGTCTGCCCCCTGGTGGTCAGTGCACGTCACAGCAACTGGTGGTTCTGTCCTAACGATCGCTTGGGCTTTTATTACAGAGCTAGAGGCCCGGTGCAAGAAATTGGAGCACGGGATGGGGATGTCCCTCTGCCCGGCCCGCACCCTCTCTAATCCGGGACATCCCTCTTGCAATCTGGGACTGTTGGCTCTTAACTGCCCTCCCCTGCAGGCCTGGTCCCCCCCCCCCCAACTGCCCGCCCTGCCGCCTGATTACCCTAACTGCTCCCCTGCCGGCCTGATTGCCCTAAATGCTCTCCCTGCTGCCTATCCCACCACTATCATCTATCTATATCTATCTATCTATCTCATCTATCATCTATCTATCTATCTATCATCTATCTATCACTATCTATCTATCTATCATCTATCTATCTATCTATCTATCTTATCTATCATCTAACTATCTATCTATCTATCTATCTATCTATCATTTATCTATCTATCTATCTATCATCTATCTATCTATCTATCTATCTATCTATCATCTTATCTATCTTCTTTCATCTATCATCTATCTATCTATCTATATCTATCTATCTATCTATCTATCTATCTATCACTATCTATATATTATCTCAGTATCTATCTATCTATCTATCTATCTATCTATCATCATCTATCTATCTTCTATCTATCTATCTATCTATCTATCTATCTATCATCTCTTCTATCTATATATCTATCTATCACTTCTATTATTACTATTCTATCTTCATCTTATCTATCTATCTATCTATCTATCTATCTATCTATCTATCTATCTATCTATCTATCTATCTATCTCTATCTTTCTTCTATCTTTTTTCTTTCTGCCTTTCTATCATCTATCATCTATCTATCTTTATCTTTCTATCCATCTCTCTCTACTCTCTATTTTATCTATCTATCTATCTATCTTATCTAATCTATCTATTCTACCTACCTACCTACCTCATCTTTCTATCTATATTTCTATTATCTATCTATCTACCAATCAATCATCTGTCTGTCATCTTTTTATCTATCTTTCCACCTATTTGTCTGTCTATCTGTCTATCTGTCTATCTCATCTATTTTTAAATGTATCTTTGTTGTGGGAAGTATCCCAGATGTCCCCTCTTTCTCCCATCGACCCCCTTGACCCTGCCCCCACCCGCCCAGGCCCTCACCGAGCTACTGCCCGTGCGTATACGCATTTACGCTCTTTGGTTCACCTCTTCCCGCCCCCCTACCCTCTTCCCCTCTGAGATCCATCCGTCTGTCCCATGCTTCTGTTCCTATTTTATTCATCCGTTTACCGTGTTCATTCGACTCCACGTGTGAGGGAGATCCTGGCATGCTTGAACGAAGCCTGCCCGGGGGGCTGTTCCCACTCCAACACCTTCTCCATCCTCTTCTGCACACTCGGAATTCAGAAAGCATTTGCTAAATACGACGGAAGAGAGATTTTTTTTAAAAAAATCCCTCAGCTGGCTTTGCACGACCAGTGGCATCGAATGCCCAGTATTACCATGTCCCTGGGCTCTCTGTCTTAAAACGCCTCATTACGCGCCGGATCACGCACGCATGCATGAGCACGCACCCCGCTGGCCACCGCGGGTTGGGAGTTCGCCTCCTAACTCCCTCATCGGAAATCCGGAAGCATCCCCAATGGACACAGTATCCAAGCACCCGGTTTGAAAAACCACAGCGGAGATCTCGTTCTTGTAGATGAAGAATATGTTCCTCTGCTGGCGTGGGGTGCAGGCAAGGTCTGTGGGTGCGGACTGTGGTGGGCGGGACAACGCCTCACCCCAGACCTGCACGCCAAGCACGTCCAACTCGCGGCCCACAACGAATATTTCTGCGGCCCAGCCAATTGAACGGCATGCCGGAAACGTTTTAATGCAAATTCCACTGCTTAATTTTCGCAATGCCCTGTTATATAGAACCTACACGAATAAAAGACAAATATGCAAATTGACCGTGCCTCCGCGATGCCCGCCGGCCAATCAGGAGTGAGCATGCAAATGAACCCAACAAAGATGGCGGGTTAATTTGCATATGCTGGCGCTGAGGGGGCAGGGCGGGACACTTGCATCATCGCCATAAAAGCCTCATATGCAAATCGACCGAACGGAGGAACGACCGGTTGCTATGATGCATACTGACGACCAGAGGGCAGACGCTCAATGCGGGAGCTGCCCCCTGGCGGTCAGTGAGCTCCCACGGGGGGAACGCCAGTCAGCCAGAAGCCGGAGTCATGGCTGGCGAGCACAGCGGCGGTGGCGGGAGCCTCTCCCGCCTCCAGGGCAGCGCTAAGGAGCAGCAAGCAGGCGGGTGGTAAGGAGCGAGGGGTCCCGGACTGCAGGCTGGGCTGAGAGACCCCCATCCTCCTGTGCATGAATTTTGTGCATTGGGACTCTAATTATTAATAACGAACTACAACATTCACTAATGACTGATGACTATAATCATGTTGCATTCATTTCCCTTACACGTAGGCGCACCATTTCTCTCCACGAATACCAGCAGCGAATATTCTAGCAGCCAATGGCCACGTCCTTCAACTTGGACTGACTTGTGTGACGTGGGCAACAGGAAATACTTTGCTTTTGGAGAACGAGAAAAACAGGTTTATTTGCGTGACGCGTATTCCTTTGTACCGTTATTCAGTGTCTGGTGAGTGAATGTTCAAGGAAAAAAACATTAATTTTTATTAACGTGTTCTGTTATTTTATATGAACGGTGACTCGTGTATTTCACCTCTTTGCCTTCAGCACGTCTCTATCGCAATAAACCTACGTTTACTATGAAAATGGAAGCTTTTTTTTGGGGGGGGGGGGAACACATACACGTAAACCTTGTTTATTGGGCCCATGTGAGCCTGTGAGTTTGACACGCTTGCTATACACACACGTGTTCCAGGCACGTGGGGATGGAATACCTCTGTGATCCCGGTTGCCGATGGGACGTTAGTCAGCTGACCTTCAAACCAGGTGGGCTCAAGAGAATCAAAGCATCTTTAAAAATACAGGAGCCCAGCCCTAACCGGTGTGGCTCAGTGGATAGAGCGTCAGCCTGCGGACTGAAGGGTCCCGGGTTCGATTCCGGTCAAGGGCATGGACCTTGGTTGTGGGCACATCCCCAGTAGGGGGTGTGCAGGAGGCAGCTGATCGATGTTTCTCTCTCATCGATGTTTCTAACTCTCTCTCCCTCTCCCTTCTTCTCTGTAAAAAATCAATAAAATATATATTTTTTTAAAAAAAGGAAAAGATTGAGCCCTAACCAGTGTGGCTCAGTGGATAGAGCATTGGCCTGAAGACTGAAGGGTCCTGGGTTCGATTCCAGTCAAGGGCATCTGTCCGGGTTGTGGGCTCCATCTCCAGTGTGGGGTGTGCAGGAGGCAGCCGATCCATGATTCTCTCTCAACATGGATGTTCCTAGCTCTCTATCCCTCTCCCTTCCTCTCTGAAATCAATATATATATATATATATATATATTTTAAAGGAAAAGATTGAGCCCTAACCAGTGTGGCTGAGTGGATAGAGCGTCGGCCTGCGGACTGAAGGGTCCCGGGTTCGATTCCGGTCAAGGGCATGTACCTTGTCCCTCTCCCTTCCTCTCTGTAAAAAAAAAATCAATAAAATATATTTTTTTTTAAAAAAGGAAAAGATTGAAATAAATCTGCTTTAATCCGCAGGGAAGTCATGGCCATGGGATGCAGTTCATTGTTTGGAAACACAACATCTCCGTGGAAACCACGCCGTGTCCTTTTGCTGCTACGGGAACTGCTGGAAGGTGAGTCAATGCCTTTTATTTACTGCAACACACAAGCACGGCCTGCCGACCGAAGGGTCCCGGGTTCGATTCCGGTCAAGGGCACGTGCCCGGCTGCGGGCTCGGTCCAACGTGCAAGAGGCAGCCGATCCATGATTCCCTGTCATCATGGATGTTTCTATCTCTCTCCTCTTCTTCCTTCCTCTCTGAAATCAATTCCACAAATTTTTTTCTTTTTTTTAAAAGCATGGCCAACGTTTCTATTTGCCCCAGCAGGCCCTCATGTCTGTCCAAGTATTAACCCAAACTCTGAGATTTTTAAAAAATATATATTTTATTGATTTTTTACAGAGAGGAAGGGAGAAGGATAGAGAGCTAGAAACATCGATGAGAGAGAAACATCCATCAGCTGCCTCCTGCACGCCCCCCACTGGGGATGTGCCCGCAACCAAGGTACATGCCCTTGACCGGGATCGAACCCGGGACCTTTCAGTCCGCAGACCGACACTCTATCCACCGAGCCACGTCAGTTAGGGCCAAACCCTGAGATTTTAGGCTCGGAATCATCTCCGCTCACAGATCCCACTCTGTGCCTTCTCATTTCCCCTTCTTCCAACCTCAAGGCAAAGTTCCCAGCGTACCGATGAGAAACATGAGGGTCAAGAAGTTGAAGGGGCCCTGACCGGTGTGGCTCAGTGGACAGAGCGTCGGCCTGCGGACCGAGGGGTCCCGGGTTCGATTCCGGTCAAGGGCATGTACCTTGGTTGCGGGCACATCCCCAGTGGGGGCGTGCAGGAGGCAGCTGATGGATGTTTCTCTCTCATCGATGTTTCTAACTCTCTCTCCCTCTCCCTTCCTCTCGGTAAAAAAATCAATAAAATATATATTTTTAAAAAGTTGAAGGCGACTGGCAGGTGTGGCTCAGTGGCTACCCATCGACCTGTGAACCAGGAGGTCTGGGTTCGACTCCCAGTCAAGGGTACATGCCCAGGTTGCCGGCTCGATACCCAGTGTGGGGCGTGCAGGAGGCGGCCGGTCCATGATTCTCTCTCATCATGGATGTTTCTCTCTCTTTCTCCCCCTCCCTTCCTCTCTGAAATCAATAAAAATGTATTAAAAAAAAAATCACAGTGCTTAGCCACATCGCGATTAGACCTGGATAGATTGTCCGAAATGATCCCCCCCAATATTTCAAAGGGTTGCCCACCTGGAAGGATCCCTTTCCGCATCTTGTAAGACTTCCATGCAAAGGAGGGGAGGGAGGGTATCTCCGGGGCCCATGATTGGGGGTGCAAGGTGGACCCTGCAGGGGGGTCTCCCCGCTCTGTGACGCAGCGCCCCAGGAATGCTCTCCATCAAGCCTCGCGCCTCCCGTTATTTCTGGCACCGAGGAGCCTCAAACCCAGGCCGCCCCGCCCCGCCCCGCCTGGTCCCGGGCTGTGGGAAAGGCCGGTGAATGAGCTCATTGAAGCGCAACCCCTAAGTCGGAGGGGCTCTGAGGGACCCTGGCAGGGCCTCAAAGGTTTCCGGGGGGCACCCCTTCGCCCGGAAAAGCACGGATGCGAGAGACCTAAAGCCCCCCTGCCCTCCCCCGCCCCCCCCCAGCATGCATCCTCCTCCTTTAATTAGGGGAGGTGGGGGCGGGGGTTGGCAAAGCCCGTGCGCTCCTCCCCCCCATAAAACGCAGCTATTCAGGGTCCTTCCAACAAATCACTGCGCAGGCGGAGCGTTTGAAGTCTGGGGGGCCCCCTTCCCCCGGTCCTGAGAAAGCGGGGCTGAGTTTCCCCTTCAACGGGCGTGTTTGCCAAGCGCTCTGCAAACCGCGTCCAGGGCGCACGGAGCAACCATTATGCGCGCAAGGTGTGCTCTGCGCCCAGGGGCGAGCAACCATGATGTGCTCAGGGATGCGCAACTATTATGCGCTCAGGGGCGAGCAGCCACGATGCGTGCAAGGTGTGCTCTGTGCTCAGGGGGCGAGCAACTATTATGCGCTCAGGGGCGAGCAAACATGATGTGCCCACGGTCTGCTCTGTGCTCAAGGGCGAGTAACCATGATGCGCGCAAGGTGTACTCTGCGTTCAGGGGCGAGCAACCATTATGTGCTCAGGGGCGAGCAACTATTTTGCGTGCCAGGTGTACTCCGCGCTCAGGGATGAGCAACTATTATGCGCGCCAGGTGTACTCTGTGCTCAGGGGCCAGCAACCATTATGCGCTCAGGGGCCAGTAACCATTATGCGCTCAGGGGCCAGTAACCATGATGCGCTCAGGGGCCAGTAACCATTATGCGCTCAGGGGCCGGTAACCATTATGCGCTCAGGGGCGAGTAACCATTATGCGCTCAGGGACCAGTAACCATGATGCGCTCAGGGGCCAGTAACCATTATGCGCTCAGGGACCAGTAACCATGATGCGCTCAGGGGCCAGTAACCATTATGCGCTCAGGGGCGAGTAACCATTATGCGCTCAGGGACCAGTAACCATGATGCGCTCAGGGGCCAGTAACCATTATGCGCTCAGGGACCAGTAACCATTATGCGCTCAGGGGCCAGTAACCATTATGCGCTCAGGGGCGAGCAGCCATTATGCGCTCAGGGGCCAGCAACCATTATGCGCTCAGGGGCCAGTAACCATGATGCGCTCAGGGGCCAGTAACCATTATGCGCTCAGGGGCCGGTAACCATGATGCGCTCAGGGACCAGTAACCATGATGCGCTCAGGGGCCAGTAACCATTATGCGCTCAGGGGCCAGTAACCATTATGCGCTCAGGGGCCAGCAACCATTATGCGCTCAGGGGCCAGCAACCATGATGCGCTCAGGGGCCAGCAACCATTATGCGCTCAGGGACCAGCAACCATGATGCGCTCAGGGGCCAGCAACCATTATGCGCTCAGGGGCCAGTAACCATTATGCGCTCAGGGGCCAGTAACCATGATGCGCTCAGGGGCCAGCAACCATGATGCTCTCAGGGACCAGTAACCATTATGCGCTCAGGGGCCAGCAACCATTATGCGCTCAGGGGCCAGTAACCATGATGCGCTCAGGGGCCAGTAACCATGATGCGCTCAGGGGCCAGTAACCATTATGCGCTCAGGGGCCAGCAACCATGATGCGCTCAGGGGCCAGTAACCATGATGCGCTCAGGGGCCAGTAACCATTATGCGCTCAGGGGTGGTAACCATTATGCGCTCAGGGGCGAGTAACCATTATGCGCTCAGGGACCAGTAACCATGATGCGCTCAGGGGCCAGTAACCATTATGCGCTCAGGGACCAGTAACCATGATGCGCTCAGGGGCGAGTAACCATGATGCGCTCAGGGACCAGTAACCATGATGCGCTCAGGGACCAGTAACCATGATGCGCTCAGGGGCCAGTAACCATTATGCGCTCAGGGGCGAGCAGCCATTATGCGCTCAGGGGCCAGCAACCATTATGCGCTCAGGGGCCAGTAACCATTATGCGCTCAGGGGCCAGTAACCATTATGCGCTCAGGGGCCAGTAACCATTATGCGCTCAGGGGCCAGTAACCATTATGCGCTCAGGGGCCAGTAACCATTATGCGCTCAGGGGCCAGTAACCATGATGCGCGCAGGGGCCGGCAACCATGATGCGCTCAGGGGCCGGTAACCATTATGCGCTCAGGGGCCAGTAACCATTATGCGCTCAGGGGCCAGTAACCATTATGCGCTCAGGGGCCAGTAACCATGATGCGCTCAGGGGCGAGTAACCATGATGCGCTCAGGGGCCAGTAACCATGATGCGCTCAGGGGCCAGTAACCATGATGCGCGCAGGGGCCGGCAACCATTATGCGCTCAGGGGCCAGTAACCATTATGCGCTCAGGGGCCAGTAACCATTATGCGCTCAGGGGCCAGTAACCATTATGCGCTCAGGGGCCAGTAACCATTATGCGCTCAGGGGCCAGTAACCATGATGCGCTCAGGGGCGAGTAACCATGATGCGCTCAGGGGCGAGCAACCATTATGTGCACCAGGTGTGTACTCTGCGCTCAGGGGCGAGCAACTATTATGAGCTCAGGAGCGAGCAACCATTATGCGCTCAGGGGCCAGCAACCATGATGCGCTCAGGGGCGAGCAGCCATAATGCGCTCAGGGGCGAGTAGCCATTATGCGCTCAGGGGCCAGCAACCATTATGCGCTGAGGGGCGAGCAGCCATTATGCGCTCAGGGGCCAGTAACCATTATGCGCTCAGGGGCCGGTAACCATTATGCGCTCAGGGGCCGGTAACCATTATGCGCTCAGGGGCCAGTAACCATTATGCGCTCAGGGGCGGTAACCATTATGCGCTCAGGGGCCAGTAACCATTGTGCGCTCAGGGGCCGGTAACCATTATGCGCTCAGGGGCCGGTAACCATTATGCGCTCAGGGGCCAGTAACCATTATGCGCTCAGGAGCCAGTAACCATTATGCGCTGAGGGGCGAGCAGCCATTATGCGCTCAGGGGCCAGTAACCATTATGCGCTCAGGGGCCGGTAACCATTATGCGCTCAGGGGCCAGTAACCATTATGCGCTCAGGAGCCAGTAACCATTATGCGCTCAGGGGCCAGCAACCATTATGCGCTCAGGGGCCAGTAACCATTATGCGCTCAGGGGCCAGTAACCATTATGCGCTCAGGGGCCAGCAACCATTATGCGCTCAGGGGCCAGTAACCACTATGCGCTCAGGAGCCAGTAACCATTATGCGCTCAGGGGCCAGCAACCATTATGCGCTCAGGGGCCAGTAACCACTATGCGCTCAGGGGCCAGCAACCATGATGCGCTCAGGGGCGAGTAGCCATTATGCGCTCAGGGGCCAGCAGCCATTATGCGCTCAGGGGCCAGTAACCATGATGCGCTCAGGGGCGAGCAACTATTATGCTCGCAAGGTGTACTCTGCGCTCAGGGGCCAGTAACCATTATGCGCTCAGGGGCCAGCAACCATTATGCGCTCAGGGGCGAGTAGCCATTATGCGCTCAGGGGCCAGCAGCCATTATGCGCTCAGGGGCCAGTAACCATGATGCGCTCAGGGGCCAGTAACCATTATGCACTCAGGGGCGAGCCACCATTATGCGCTCAGGGGGTCCTTTTTAAAAAAATTTTTGTTAATCCTCACCCGAGGATTACTTCCATTGCTTTTTTTTTTTTTTTTTAGAGACAGAGAGACAGAGAGAGAAACATGGATGTGAGAGACCCATCGAGTGGTTGCCTCCCACACGTGCCCCAACTAGGTGGCCCCTGCAACACAGGTACCAGCCCTTGACAGGAATGGAACCCGGGACCCTTCTATCAATCCACGGGCTGGTGCTCTATCCACTGAGCCACACCAGCTAGGACTTTTTTTCTTTTTTTCATGGGAGAATCATGCGTTCAGAGCTCATCATCATCTGGCCACTCAGTGTGTGTGTGTGTGTGTGTGTGTGTGTGTGTGTGTGTGTGTGTATATGTTAGAGGCCCGGTGCATGAATCCGTGCATGGGTGGGGTCCGGCCAGCCTGGCCAGCGGGAGGGGACGTGGGCGGTTGGCCGGCCTGCCTGCTGGTCGAACTCCCGGTCGAGGGGACCATTTGCATGTTGGCCTTTTATTCTATAGGATCTACACGGAGTGGCCCGATGATTATGCGTTCAGAGATCATCATCGTCTGGCCCCTCCGTGTAACTAAGCCAAATCTCCTCCGTATCACACGTGCATTTGCACCTCCGGGCCACCAGGGGGCGGTGCAGGACCCTCTGTAGATGGTGTTTCTCACCCCGAGGGGCCCAGATGTTGCAAAGGAGAGTGCAGGTGCATCCAAAGGGGGTGACTCAGGAGCCTGGGGTCCATTGCCCTGTCTCCCGAGAGGAATGTGTTGGGTATTTTAAGCCCCGTTGTCCTCAGCATCATCCCCCAGCTGCAGGCCGGCTCCTCGGCCGCCGCTCATGGAAAATGGTTCCGTGGGCTACCCCGGGGCTGGGCGCTCCTCTCAGAACATCCCGGGCCTTAATGGGTTTCCTGAGGACGGTGCCAAGCTGGGTTTGATCTCGGAAAGCCGGTATCAAGTTCTCATGGCAGCCTCTTCGTCAACAACCAGTTCTCCTCCTCCTCCTCCTCCTCCTCCTCTCCTCCTCCTCCCTCCTCCCCTCTCTCCCTCCTCCTCCTCCCTCTCTCCCCTCCTCCTCCTCCTCCTCCTCCTCTCCTCCTCCTCCTCCTCCTCCCTTCCTTCATCTTATCTCTTCCTCTCTCTCCTCCTAAGCATCCTACTCCTACTCCTGCTCCCCTCCTCTCCTCCCCCCTCCTTACCTCCTCCCTCCTCCCCTTTCCATCACCTTCTACCTCCTCCTTTCTCACCCTCCACACTCCTCCTCCTCCTCCTCCATCTCCTCCTTCTCCTCTTCCTCCTCCTTATCCTCTTCCTCCTCCTCCTCCTCTTCCTACTCCTCCTTCTCCTCCTCCTCCTCCTCCTGCTCCTCCTCCTCCTCCTCTCCTCCTCCTCCTCCTCCTCTTCCTCCTCTTCCTCCTCCTTCTCCTCCTCCTCCTCCTCCTCATCCTTCTCCTCCTCCTCCTCATCCTTCTCCTCCTCCTCCTCCTCCAACATCTCCTCATCCTCATCCTCATCCTCCTTCTCCTCCTCCTCCTCCCCTTCCTCCTCCAACTACTCCTCCTCCATCTCCTCCTCCTCCTCCTCCTCCAACATCTCCTCATCCTCCTCCTCCTCCTTTTCCTCCTCCTCCTCCTCCACCTCCTCCTCCTCCTCCTCCTCCTTCTCCTTCTCCTCCTCCTCCTCCTCCAACATCTACTCATCCTCCTCCTCCTCCTCCTCCTCCTTCTCCTCCTCCTCCTCCTCCTCCACGTCCTCCTCCTCCTCCTCCACCTCCTCCTCCTCCTCCTTCTCCTCCTCCTCCTCCTCCTCCTCCAACATCTCCTCATCCTCCTCTTCTTCTCCTCCTCTCCCTCCTCCTCCTCCACCTCCTCCTCCTCCTCTCCCTCCTCCTCCTCCTCCTCCTCATTTTCCTCTTCCTCCTCCTCTTTATTTTTTTTAAATTTTAAAACATATTTTTGTTGATTTCAGAGAGGAAGGGAGAGGGAGAGAGAGAGAGAGAAACATCCATGATGAGAGAGAATCGTGGATCGGCTGCCTCCTGCACGCCCCACAATGTGGACCGAGCCCACAGCTCAGGCAGGTGCCCCCAACCAGAATCGAACCCAGGACCCTCAGTCTGCAGGATGACGCTCCATCCACTGAGCCAAACTAGCCAGGCGGTGGCTCCTCCTCCTCCTCCTCCTCCTCCTCCTCTTCTTATTTTTTATATATTTTTATTGATTCCTGAGAGGAAGGAAGAGAGAGAGAGAAAGAGAAACATCCATGAGGAGAGAGAATCATGGACCGGCTGCCTCCTGCACGCCCCCTCCTGGGGATCGAGCTTGCAACCCGGGCCTGTGCCCTTGACCGGGAATCGAACCCTGACCTCCAGGTTCCTAGGGTGATGCTCAACCCCTGAGCCACAGCGGACGGGGCTAAACATTCCCCTAAAACAATATTCCTCTCCTGCTGACATTCCTCAGAATGTGAACGTGTGATGTTCAGATTATTACGGGCTTCATGGGCTGGCCACGCCGTAGGATAGAAAATCACGGTTTCTACATCGTCCTTTTCCATCCCAAGGGTAAGGCAAGGATCCTCTAAAATAAAAGGCTAATATGCAAATTCGACCAAACAGGGGAACCACGGGTCGCTGTGACACGCACTGGCCACCAGGGGTGCAGGTGCCCTCCCACGGGGGGTGGGGGTAGGGGGGCGCCGATCAGCCAGAAGCCGGGCTCACAGCTGTGGTGGGGGCCTGTCCCGTCTCCGCGGCAACGAGAAGGATGTCTGACTGACGAGAGGGCACAGGCCCGGCTGCGGGATTCCCCGCTCCAGTGCATGAATTTCGTGCACCGGGCCTCTAGTTGGTTAATAAAAGGTTGTTGGGTTTGTTTGTTTCTTTGTTTTGTTTTGTTTTACAAGATTTATGGGAGTCCTTTCGGAATCTGCGGTTCGCTGCGTCCGCGTGTTCGTCTGGTTTGTAAATCCTCCTGCTTCGCCACGGTCGACGCGAAGAACAGATTTCTCAATGGGAAGCGGAAAGGGATTTATTAGCCGGTTTTATAAATCAAGTGAAAAAATATACAGTTGGAGCAGCACAGAGCCGAGATGTATGCACAGGCCCGATAAATCAGGAGCGTACTACCCACGGCGTCCTGTGTCATTTTATTTATTTTATTTTTTTTTTTAGCTAATCTGGTCAATGACGGGCTAAATACTTCATGTCTTTTAATCCATTTCGTAGGTATGATTAGAACTCTTATTTCAGCAAATCCCGGCCGACGGGGGTGATCCGAAGTGTGTGTTTTCCGGAGGTTTGGACGCCTGCCTGCAATTAAGTGAGGATGAGGAAGGCGAACCCGGGAGATATGGAAACGTACACGAAATATCCAGTCCCATACCTAAGGGGATGAGGCTGCCTCGTCCCCTCCACATCCTCCATTATCTCATCCCCTCCTAGGGATCCTCTTTCTTCCTCGTCCCTCCCTCCTCCTCCTCCTCCTCTCTCCTCCTCCCCTCCTCCTCTTCCTCTCTCTCTCCTCCTCTCTCTCCTCCTCCTTCCTCCTCCCTCCTCCATCTCCTCCTCTCCTCTCCTCCTCCTCCTCCTCCTCCTCCTCCTCTCCTCTCCTCCTCTCCTCTCTCCTCCCCTCCTCCTCCCCTTCTCCTCTCTCTCCTCCTCCTCATCCTCTCCTCCTCCTCCTCTCCTCCCTCCTCCTCTCCTCCTCACTCTCCTCTCTCTCCCCTCCTCCCCTCCTCTCCCTCCTCTTCCATCTCCTCCTCCTCTTTCTCTTCCTCTCCTCCTCCTCCTTCTCCTCAACCTTCTCCTTCTCCTCCTCCTCCTCCTTCTCTCCCTCAAGGAAATGAACGCGGCTTCCTGTCCCACAAAGGCACCCTTTAATAATTAGGATCCCGCAGGGCCCTAATTCAGCTTTACAACCGGATTCACTTGTATTGCGCACTCATAGTGTTATGCCTAACTCCTTTATTCTATTGTGATGCTAGGACGTAGGCAGCAATCCGATATAATAAAAGGCTAATATGCAAACCGACTAAAAGGTGGAACGACCGGTCGCTATGGCACACACTGACCACCAGGGGCAGACGCTCAACGCGGGAGCTGCCCCCTGGTGGTCAGTGCGCTCCCACAGAAGGAGGGCCGCTCAGCCAGAAGCCGGGCTCATGGCTGGTGATTGCAAAGAATGAATGATCATCGAGATTTGATAATTTGCAAAAAGGTACTAACAAGCTTCCTTGCATGAATTGACCCATACAGAGATCCCGAATCCGGCCTGTAGATGAATCTGGAGGGGTGGTTATGGGATTGAGGTCTTGTCTCTACTATTAAAATAATGAGGAAATGCTGGCTGGCGTGGCTCAGTGGTTGAGCGTCGACCTAGGAACCAGGAGGTCATGGTTCGATTCCCGGTCAAGGGCACATGCCTGGGTCGCGGGCTCCATCCCCAGTAGGGGGCGTGCAGGGGGCAGCCGATTCATGATTCTCTCTCCTCATGGATGTTTCTCTCTCTCCCTCTCCCTTCTTCTCCTAAATCAATAAACATATTTCTTATATAAAAGGCGTGTGGCCATCAAGACCAAGTGGGCAGTAGCTCACGTGGAGGGCGGGGCGTGAGCTATGAGCGGCGATGGGCGCGGCGGCCAGCGAGGCAAGCAGAAGCCAGTTACTCACACATGATTTCGTACGTGCTGGGTCTCTAGTACATTATATACACGGAGTGGCCAGATCATGATGATCTCTGAACGCATAAGAATCTGTCCACTCAGTGTCTATCTATAATAATAAAAGTGTAATATGCTAATTAGACCAAACAGCCAAACAACCTTCTGGACAAACTTCCGGATGAAGCCGGGGCTGTGAGGCCCGAACCCCTTGCATGAATTTCATGCATCGGGCCTCTAGTTCTATAGAATAAAAGGCTAATATGCAAATGGTCCCCTCGACCGGGAGTTCAACCAGCAGGCAGGCCGGCCAACCGCCCATGTCCCCTCCCCCTGGCCAGGCTGGCCGGACCCCACCCATGCACGGATTCATGCACCGGGCCTCTAATATATATATATACACACACACTGAGTGGCCACATTATGATGACCTCTGAACGCATATTCATCTGGCCACTCCGTGTCTGTCCTATAGAATAAAAGGCTAATATGCAAATGGTCCCCTCGACCGGGAGTTCGACCAGCAGGCAGGCCGGCCGACCGCCCATGTCCCCTCCTCCTGGCCAGGCTGGCTGGACCCCACCCATACCCGAATTCATGCACCGGGCCTCCACTATATATATATATATATATATATATTGAGTGGTCAGATTATTATGCGTTCAGAGATGCTAATAATCCGGCCACTCAGTGTATATATTTAAAAAGAGGCACTGAATTGATCAGGAACGCCGCTGCCAAGTAATTAGAGGGATAATTTGCCGATCATTTTGTCTGGAAACCTCCCAAGCGTTGTTAGCGGTTTCAGGAAGATTCCAGCACGGCTCCTGAGCGTTTGAGTCCGTGGTACAAGCCCTCGACCCCCCAAAGCCCTGGGCCACCCACTCCCTGATATCGTGTGGAGAACATACAGACTCTATGATTGCATATTTCCTCTCTGTATGCAGCCAGGGGGGAGGTTTACATGGTTATCATTATAATTATCCAATTATTAGAGGCCCGCCATGAAATCGTGCCCGGGTAGGGCCCTAGGCCTAGCTTGCCATCAGGGCCACCTTCCGCCGGCTCGCCAGTCCCCAGTCCCACCCGTCACCACCCACCCGGTTCCCCGTGGTTCCCCGTTCGCCAGGCTTTTGACTGGAGCCTGCGGGCCGGGGTGGGGAGGGACCGAGAGGTGGTCAATGTACCACATAGCGACTGGTCGAGTGTTTGTTTTGGTCGTGATGGTAGCTAGCCATTTATTATATAGAATTAGAGGCCCGGTGCACGAAATTCGTGTGTCCCTCAGCCCAGCCTGCACCCTCTCCAATCTGGGACCCCTCGAGGGATGTCCGACTGCCCGTTTAGGCCCGATCCCTCTCACAACCCAGGACTGCTGGCTCCCAACTGCTCGCCTGCCTTCCTTCCATTCCGTAGCCCTAACTGCTGCTGCCTGCCAGCCTATCACCCCCTAAACCACTCCCCTGCCAGCCTGATAGCCCCTAACTGCGGCCCTCCCCCCTGCAGGCCTGGTCACTCCTAACTGCCCTCCCCTGCAGCCTGGTCCCCCCCAACTGCCCTCCCCTGCAGGTCTGGGTTCCGCCCCAACTGCCCTTCCCTGCAGGCCTGATTGACATCAACTGCCCTCCCCTGCTGGCCATCTTCTGGTGGCCATCTTGTGCCCACATGGGGGCAGCCATCTTTGACCACATGGGGGTAGCCATCTTGTGTGTTGGAGTGATGGTCAATTGCATATTACTCTTTTATTAGATAGGATGTGTGTGAGTTATACCAGGATGGGCCAGGAGGCTGGGTTCATACTGTACCTTCATCAGCTGTGTGGTCCCAGCCATGTGATTTATCTCTCCGTGCCTCAGTTTCTGCACCTGCAGAATGGGGATAAAACTGTTCATCAGCCCAAACAACATGAGTCAGTGGTTGAGCAACAACCTATAAACCGGGAGGTCACGGTTCGATTCCCGGTCAAGGGCACCTGCCCGGGTTGCAGGCTCCATCCCCAGTAGGGGGCGTGCAGGAGGCAGCCGATCTGATGATTCTCTCTCCTCATGGATGTTTCTCTCTCTCTCTCCCTCTCCTTCCTCTCTGAAACCAATAAAAATATATTAGAAAAAAGATTTTCTCAATAAGAAATAAAATAATAAAAATTAATAAAAGAATAAGTTCAGAAACACTGATAAGTTATAAGGATCTTGCCCATAACCTACCTCTGCAAAAATAAAAAAAGGTGGCTGTGTCTTTTTAAAAAAATATATATATTTTATTGATTTTTTTTTTTTACAGAGAGGAAGGGAGAGGGATAGAGAGTTAGAAACATCGATGAGAGAGAAACATCGATCAGCTGCCTCCGCACGCCCCCTACTAGGGAATGCCCGCAACCAAGGTCCATGCCCTTGACCGGAATCGAACCCGGGACCCTTCCGTCCACAGGCTGATGCTCCATCCACTGAGCCAAACCGGTCAGGGCTCTTTTTAAAATTTATTTAAACTCTTTATTGTTTAAAGAACCACAGATGTCTCCTTATTTCCCCCATTGACCTCTCCCCGGCCACTCTCACCCACAGCGGCTGGGTCTTGAGGTTCATGAGGGTCATTCCATCAGGTCCGCATCTGCCCTACACATTTTCCTAAAAACCCTGATAACCTCTTTTTAAAAAAAAATAGAAGTGCACACTTTTTAAAAAGCTATATTCCTTTATTGATTTCAGAGAGGGAGGGAGAAGGAGAGAGAGATGGAAACATCCATGACGAGAGAGAATCATGGATCGGCTGCCTCCTGCACACCCCCTACTGGGGATGTGCCTGCAACCAAGGTACGTGCCCTTGACCTGGAATCGAACCCGGGACTCTTGAGTCCGCAGGCGATGCTCTATCCACTGAGCCAAGCCAGCCAGGGCCTGATAATCTCTTGGTGGAATTCATTGATGCAAGCTATAGGGAAATTTCTCTCAAATTTAGCCTCTTTTGGGGAGCAGACTCCGTACAAAAAAAATAGCATCGGAGAGATTTGTGTTAGCGTCATCCATTCAGCCGTTTTCTGTAGGGAACAGGTGTTTGCATGAAATGCGTGCAAGGATAAAACTTGTTTTTCTTTCCTTGAACCCAGCCAGTACTTGCTATGAGTCAGGGTACAGCAGAGTGGCTGGGCCGGGAATAGCATTCATTATGGATGAACCCGCCATCAAGGGTTATCGATTTGCTATCGATTGACCGATGTCCGAAAAAACAGAAATGCATTCCGTCATTCAGCTACTGGAGACCCGACTGGATTGGGGCAGGCGGATGAGGGCGGGGGGAGGGGGAGGCAGGGTAGGCGTATGAAATGGAAATATTAAGGCAGGACGACCTATGTGTTGTTTTTAAATATATTTTTATTACCCTGGCTGGTTTGGCTCCGTGGATAGAGCTCTGTCCTGCAGACTGAAGGGCCCCGGGTTCGATTCCCAGGTCAAGGGCACATGCCCGGGTTGTGGGCTCCATCCCCAGTAGGAGGCGTGCAGGAGGCAGCCGATCCATGATTCTCTCTCCTCAGGGATGTTTCTATCTCTCTCTCCTCCTTCCTCTCTGAAAGCAATAGAAAAAATATTTTTAAAAAAATCCTATAAATTAAAGCCTAATATGTAAGGGTCTGGTGGTCTGGTCAGCGTTCAACCAATCAAAGTGTAATATGCTAATGATATGCTAAAGCCGCTCAACCGCTCGTTATGATGTGCACTGACCACCAGGGGGCAGACAGTCAACTGGTCAACCAGTCGCTATGACGTGCACTGACCACCAGGGGGCAGACGCTCCGACCAGTAGGTTAGCTTGCTGCTGGGGTCCGGCCGATCGGGACTGAGCGAGACGGGCCGGACACGCCCTGGAGCCCTCCCGCGGTCCCTCCCGGCTGGCCAACCTCCCGCGTCCCTCCCCGGCCCCGATCGTGCACCCGTGGGGTCCCTGGCCTGGCTGCGCCCTCTCGCCATCGGACCTCGGGGGATGTCGGAGAGCCGGTTTCGGCCCCATCCCGCAGGCCAGGCCGAGGGACCCGGCTTGTGCACGAATTCATGCACCGGGCCTCTCGTAACATTAATGAGATTTAACTCACTGCAGCTAAAAAAAAATAATAATAATAAGTTTATGTTTCTCACGGGTATTCATGATCCGAGGCGTCTGTCACCGCGCGGTGACTTCCCCCGTTAACACCCCGTCTGGGGCGCGACGGGGCTGGTTGCCGTCTGGCTGTCTGTTTAGAAAATATGGGAAAGGCCTTCGTCGTGAGTGAGGAAAGGAGTAAAAATAAAATGTCAGCGGTGCCTCGGTGACAAGGCTCATCCGAGCTCGGTGGCGACTGCGATGCTGGCAGATGTCAAAATATTGGCGCCCAAACCTCGCTGGGATGTTTCCCGGGGAGACACATTAACTCGGCACGTGTCCTACCGGTCCCGTCAACTTGATTTCAAAGCCAGGGGGTTCCCTGCTCTTTCTCTGATTCCATTTTTTTAAAATATATATATTTTATTGATTTTTTGCAGAGAGGAAGAGAGAGGGAGAGAGAGTTAGAAACATCGATGAGAGAGAAACATCCATCAGCTGCCTCTTGCACGCCCCCCACTGGGGATGTGCCCGCAACCAAGGCACATGCCCTTGACCAGAATCGAACCCGGGACCCTTCAGTCTGCAGGCCGACGCTCTATCCACTGAGCCACACCGGTTTCGGCTTTTTTTTTTTTCCTTAAAGAAAATACATGTTGATTGATTTCAGACCAGAAAAGAGAGGAGAGAGAGAGAGAGAGAGAGAGAGAGAGAGAGAGAGAGAATCCACGAGGAGAGTGAATCATGGACCGGCTGCCTCCTGCTCGCCCCCTACTGGGGATCGAGCCTGTAACCCGGGCATGTGCCCTTGACCGGGAATCGAACCCGTGACCTCCTGGTTCCTAGGTCGACGCTCAACCACTGAGCCACACCGGCCGCGCCGAATTTATTTATTTTTTTCCTGTGTTTATTCCACACCATTCTCCTACGTGGGGCGGTCATAAATCGTTCCGATGTTATGCCTGTATGTATCGCTGGGCGTGCATTAGCCAAGGCCAGGCTGTGATTGCTCGCTAATAATCTCCCGTCCGCCGCCTTCTCGGGCTCTTCGAGCTCAATTTTGAATCAGAAATGAAATTTATTGATCCGAGCCCTTGTCGTCTACCACGTCTTCAGGTTTCATGAGGGTGAGAGAGTTTACTGTGGAGTCTTTAAAAAAAAAAAAATATATATATATATATATATATATATATATATATATATATTTCTTTATTGATTTCAGAAAGAAAGGGAGAAGGAGAGAGAGATAGAAGCATCCATGAGGAGAGAGAGCATCATGGATGGCTGCCTCCTGCACGCCCCCCACTGGGGATCAAGCCAGCAACCCGGGCATGTGCCCTTGACCGGAATCGAACCCGGGACCCTTCAGTCCGCAGGCCAACGCTCTATCCACTGAGCCACGCCGGCCAGGGCTACTGTGGAGTCTTGAAGGGGAAATAAATCGAGGCTCACAACGTTGCTATGTAAGGACCCAGTGTTTGAGGGAATTATTTGAACTGCCCTCATAGAACGTGGACTGAAAGGTCACCGTGTACTTAGAAACATTAAAATACAAATTCTAAAGCTCCCATTTTGTATGGATGTTCTATAAAGGAGGCAATATTTTTTTATACGCATTCTACACATTATTAAAATACCGCCTGGCCGGCGTGGCTCAGTGGCTGAGGGTTGACTTATGAACCAGGAGGTCAGGGTTCGATTCCCGGTCAAGGGCACAGGCCCGGGTTTGCGGGCTCCATCCCCAGTCGGGGGCGTGCAGGAGGCAGCCGGTCCGTGATTCTCTCTCCTCGTGGATGTTTCTCTCTCTCTCTCTCTCTCTCTCTCTCTCTCTCTCTCTCACTCCACTCCTTCCTCTCTGAAATGAATAAACCTGTATTTCAAAATATGTGGTCACTCCAAACAGGAATCATAAATGATTCAGGGGGATATAATGGAAAAGGCCCCCACTCTTAGGTCTCGGGAACCATGACGTCGACAAATAGCTCTCTCCTTCCACGGGTAATAGCTTTATGAATAAATGATGGGTACATCTTGCATAGCATCTCTGTCCCACCCGTATAGTATAGAGACGAGAGGCCCGGTGCACGAGCTTCGTGCATGGGGGGGGGGGGTGGGGAGGGGCCCTCAGCCCGGCCTGCACCCTCTCGCGATCCGGGACCCCTCGGGGGGACGTCCGACTGCCGGCTTAGGCCCGATCCCTGTCAAGACATCCCCTCTGGTCATCCGGGACTGCTCGCTCCTAACAGCTCACCTGCCTGCCTGCCTGATCGCCCCTAACCACTCTCCTTCCTGCCTGATCACCCCTAACCACTCGCCTGCCTGCCTGATCACCCCTAACACCCTCTGCCTGCCTGATCCCCCTAACCACTCACCTGCCTGCCTGATTGCCCCTAACCACTCGCCTGCCTGCCTGATCACCCCTAACCACTCTGCCTGCCTGACTGATCACCCTAACCGTCACTGCCTGCCTGATCGACCCCTAACCATCTGCCTGCCTGATCACCCCTAACCCACTCTGCCTGCCTGATCGCCCCTAACCACTCTGCCTGCCTGCCTGATCGCCCCTAACCACTCACCTGCCTGCCTGATGGCCCCTAACCACTCTGCCTGCCTGATCACCCCTAACCACTCTGCCTGCCTGCCTGATCGCCCCTAACCCACTCGCCTACCTGCCTGATGGCCCCTAACCACTCGCCTGCCTGCCCGATCACCCCTAACCCCCTCTGCCTCAGCCCCCACCACCGCAGCTTCGTCCGGAAGGACGTCCGGAATGACGTCCGGAAGATCTTCGGCTGTGCGGTCTAATTGAGCATATTACGATTTAATTATTATAGATATTTATTTAAGGCAATAAATCTAGTGAGCCCTAACCGGTATGGCTCAGTGGATAGAGCGTCGGCCTGCGGACTGAAGGGTCCTGGGTTCGATGCCGGTCAAGGGCATGTACCTTGGTTGCAGGCACATCCCCAGTAGGGGGCGTGCAGGAGGCAGCTGATGGATGTTTCTCTGTCCTCGATGTTTCTAACTTCTCTATCCCTCTCCCTTCCTCTCTGAAAAAAATCAATGAAATATACTTATAAAAAAATAAATCTAGTGAAATTTAAGTAATTTGTCATGTCATAAAGTGGTAAGAGCGAGCAGACACCTGCCATCAAATTTGTGAAAAGAATAGCCATTTTCTTTCTTTTAAAAAATGTGCTTCCTATAATTTTGCAGTGTTTATAAGTATCCTTATTTATAGAACATTTAGACAGCATGGAAAACTGTAAAAAGCAGAAATAAAAAGTCCCATAATCTCAACACAAATACTCGTAAAGTTTTAACAGGTTTTTTTTTATTGTCTAAAGTTTTTACATATGTCTCCTTTTCCTCCCCGATTGTAATTTATATTTTCGTAAAAAAAAAACACAATAATGCTCTTTTTGTCATTTTAAAATGTCGTATAAATAGATACACATCAACGATTTCTGTGTTTTATAAGTTTCCCTGTCTCTACGTTCGGCGGGATGTAATTTTCCTCCCTTGTTTTGGATATCTGTAATTTTTTTTAAATCTCTTTCTTTCTTATATGGGGTTGTTTTCCCTCGAATTCACACCGAGCGTGAGTTTTTATGAACACACGTCCCTCTTCTCTCGTTCATTAACTTGCATCATTAGTGTGCGTTCCTTCTTTTCCGTGGGCCTGGTCCGTCTTTAACCGTCGCAAATGCGTGCGTGCAGCGTACGGTGAGCAATGAGCCGGTTTAACGACGTGCCATTTCTCCCCGCGCACGGCACACCCGTGTAGGGTGCTGTGTTCGCGCGGTTGAATTTGAGTCTCTGAGCACAATCTCAGCGTGCCCCGTCTCTCCATCTTTATCTCCTTCTGATCCTCCACATTTCAGTCCTAACGACACTGAGAAATACACTGAAACTAGAGGCCCGGTGCACGAAATTTGTGCACGGGGTGGGGGGGTTCCTCAGCCCAGCCTGCACCCTCTCCAATCTGGGACCCCTCAGGATGCGCTCCCCTGATCGCCTGGCTCCGATGGCCTAACGTTCGGACATCCCTCTCACAATCCAGACTGCTGGCTCCCAACTGCTCGCCTGCCTGCCTTCCTGATTGCCCCTAACTGCTTCTGCCTGCCAGCCTGATCACCCCTAACCACTCCCTGCCAGCCTATGGATGCCTAACTGCTCCCCTGCCAGCCTGGGTTGCCCCTAACTGCCCTCCCCTGCAGGCCTGGTCACCTAACGCCTCCCCTGCAGCTGGTCCCCCACTCCCTCCCTGCAGCTGTCACCCAACTGCCCTCCCTGCAGCCTGGTCACCCCTAACTGCCCTCCCCTGCAGGCCTGGTCACCCCAACTGCCCTCCCCTGCAGGCTGGTCCCAAGCCCTCCCGCAGCCTGGTCCCCCTAACTCCCTCCCCTGCAGGCCTGGTCACCCCTAACTCCCTCCCCTGCAGGCCTGGTCCCCCCTAACTGCCCTCCCCTGCAGGCCTGGTCACCCCTAACTACCCTCCCCTGCAGGCCCGGTCACCCCCAACTCTTTCCCCCCTGCGGCCTGGTCACCCCAACTGCCTCCCCTGCAGGCCTGTCCCCCCAACTGCCCTCCCTGCAGGCCGTCCCCCCAACTATTCCTCCTCTGCCGGCCTGGCCATCCCTAACTGCCCTCCCCTGCAGGCCTGGTCCTCCCCAACTGCCCTCCCCTGCTGGCCATCTTGTGGTGGCCATCTTGTGTCCACATGGGGGCAGCCATCTTGTGTGTTGGAGTGACGGTCAATTTGCCATTACTCTTTTATTAGACAGGACTAGAGGCCCAGTGCACGAATTTGTGCACGGTGGGGTCCCTCGGCCTGGCCGGGATCCAGCCAATCAGGGGCCAGCCAGCCGGGAGGGACTGCAGATGTGCCGTGCCTCGCGGGGAGCATCAGGGCGGCGGAGGCTGGGAGGTTGGCTGGCCGATCCTGCCTCTGATCGGGGTGGGAGGGGCCGATCAGGGTCGGCGGAGGAGGGGCTGTGGGAGGTTGAGGGGGGCCGATAGGCCTGGATCCCACTGGTTGGCAGCCTCAGTGTGCATCATAGGACAGGTCCAAGCTACTGGTTGGTCGAACTCCCGCCCGAGGGGACATTGGGTCTAACCTGCCATGCATTCCGGGACGAGTCCATTCCATGTTTGAACCAATAGAACAGGCTAATGTTTAAGGGGATAATCTTTTTAAAAAATATATTTTATTGATTTTTACAGAGAGGAAGGGAGAGGGAGAGAGAGTTAGAAACATCGATGAGAGAGAAACATCCATCAGCTGCCTCCTGCACGCCCCCACCTGGGGATGTGCCCGCAACCAAGGTACATGCCCTTGGCCAGAATCGAACCCAGGACCCTTGAGTGTGCAGGCCGATGCTCTATCCACTGAGCCACACCGGTCAGGGCAAGGGGATAAACTTGAATGGCCCTGATCCATGATTCTCTCTCTCTCTCTCTCTCTCTCTCTCTCTCTCTCTCTCTCTCAAAAATAAATAAAAACATATTTTGAAAAAATATTAAAGGCAGAGATAGAGATAATTTTCCCTCTACATTTCATTATTTTCCTTATCTAGAGAAGATTTGGAGGAAGGAGAATGTCGTATACAAGTCTTTTTTTAAAATATATTTTTATTGATGTCAGAGACGAAGGGAGAGAGAGAGAGAAACATCGATGATGAGAGAGAATCATGCATCGGCTGCCTCCCGCATGCCCCCTCCTGGGGATCGAGCCCGCAACCCGGGCGTGTGCCCTTGACCTGAATCGAACCCGGGACCCTTCAGTCCCCAGGCCGACGCTCTACCCACTGAGCAACACCGGCCGGGGCCACATGTCTTTACTCCACCATCGTGGGCCAGAAACTCTAATAAATATAGAGACGAAAATATAGGGAAAAAAAATTGGTTTCGCATACGCCCAGCGGCGTATTAAAAATAGCTACCATCAGAAGCGCGTCTTCCCGGAACAAGTCCCATTTCTGGAAGATTCTCAGGCCCACTGGCTTATGGGAAGGGATGTCAGGGTTGAGTGACAGGAGAGATAACCCGCGACCTTGTCCGTTGCCTGTCTGACGCCTCTCACATGGGCTGTGTTTTTGAAAACGAGAGGATCCGGAGAATGTCAAAAGCGTAATCGTTAAAGGAAATTTAAGGAATGACATTCCCGGTCGGTACTGAAATCTCTAGCCTCCCTCAGAGCTAGGCTGAACACAGACAAGAGGATGAACAGGCATTCTGCCCGAAATTCCCGTATTCTGACGCTTTTGAGGTCTCTGGGTAAATATTTCTTTTTTTTTCTCGCAGGAAAGGGGTTGTAGGGAGCGGGTCAATGGTGTCCATAGATCTTTCTAGCGATTCGGGAAAAAATAAGTTAAGTAGAGTGATGAAACCAACAGTGGACTTAAATAAATAAATATATATATATATATATATATATATATATATATATATATATATATATATATATGATAGATAGATAGATAGATATAGATATATGTATCTAGATAGGTAGATAGATAGATAGATAGATAGATAGATAGCTATAGATATATGTATCTATCTATACACTAAGTGGCCAGATTATGATGATCTCTGAACACATAGCAATCTGGCCACTCAGTGTGTGTGTGTGTGTGTGTGTGTGTGTATACACATATTAGAGGCCCGGTGCATGAATCCGTGCATGGGTGGGGTCCGGCCAGCCTGGCCAGGGGGAGGGGACATGGGCGGTTGGCCGGCCTGCCTGCTGGTCGAACTCCCGGTCGAGGGGACCATTTGCATATTCGCCTTTTATTCTATAGGATCGACACGGAGTGGCCAGATGGTTATGCGTTCAGAGATCATCCTCATCTGGCCACTCAGTGTATAGATATGTAGATATATAGATATATAGATATATAGATATATAGATATATAGATATATAGATATATAGATATATAGACATATAGATATATAGATATATAGATATATAGACATATAGATATATAGATATATAGATATATAGATATATAGATATATAGATAGATACATATAGATATATATAGATATATATAAATATATACTAGAGGCCTGGTGCACGAATTCGTGCACCAGTGGGGTCCCTCGGCCTGGCCTGCAGGATCGGGCGGAAACCGGCTCTCCGACCTCCCCTGAGGGGTCCCGGATGGCGAGAGGGCGCAGGCCAGGCCGAGGGACCCCACCGGTGCACGATCGGGGCCGGGGAGGGACGCGGGAGGTTGGCCAGCCGGGGAGGGACCGCGGGAGGGCTCCAGGGCGTGTCCGGCCCGTCTCGCTCAGTCCCGATCGGCCGGACCCCAGCAGCAAGCTAACCTACCGGTCAGAGCGTCTGCCCCCTGGTGGTCAGTGCACGTCATAGCGACTGGTCAACCAGTCGACTGTCTGCCCCCTGGTGGTCAGTGCACGTCATAGCGGCTGGTTGAGCGGTCAAATGGTCAGAGGGACAATTAGCATATTAGGCTTTTATACAATATATAGATTTTTCTCTCCTCATTGATGTTTCTCTCTCTCCCTTCCTCTCTGAAATCAATTTTTTAAAAAAAAATTTTTTTATAAAGAGGAACCCTAATGGGTGTGGCTCAGTGGATAGAGCGTCGGCCTGCGGACTCAATGGTCCCGGGTTCGATTCCGGTCAAGGGCATGTACCTTGGTTGCGGGCACATCCCCAGTAGGGGGCGTGCAGGAGGCAGCTGATGGATGTTTCTCTCTCATCGATGTTTCTCACTCTCTCTCCCTCTCCCTTCCTCTCTGTAAAAAAATCAATAAAGTATATATTTTTTTAAAAAGAAGAAAATAAAGATGCTACACTTTAACCCCTCAGGACCCTTCGGATCCCTGACTCCTGGCATCCGGGAATTCCGAGATGCTGATGGGGCGTCCGACTTATTCTTAGAAGGAGCATCCTGTTCCTCGTCCTCCTCATCGGCTTTTGTAACCCAGCCTCCCCCCGGCAAGGCCACGGCCGTATAGCGTCGGCAAACATCAGGCTTCTATTACCTCCTTCCCCTCTCAACCTCTTTGCATCCTCGGAGGGAAGGATCTTAAATCATTCATGAAGGAAAGAGAAATGTGGAGTCACTGTTTTTTTATTTTTATTTTAAATATATTTCATTGATTTTTTTACAGAGAGGAAGGGAGAGGAGAGAGAGTCAGAAACATCGATGAGAGAGAAACATCCATCAGCCGCCTCCTGCACACCCCCACTGGGGATGTGCCCGCCACCAAGGTCCATGCCCTTGACAGGGAATCGAACCCGGGACCCTTCAGTCCACAGGCCGACGCTCTATCCACCGAGCCACACCAGGTGGGCTGTCTTTTTTTTTTTAACCCTTTGCACTCGCTTGCTTTTTCCTCGATTCCTTTATTCTCCTCGGGATTTAATTTTTTAAATACCCCAGGATTTTACAAAGCGCGGCGGTGGAATAAAAAAACTGGAGTTTCTTTTCATACCAACGTATTTATTTGGATTTTTTTTTTATATTTCAAATCATTGAGACATTCAATACAATTCGACATGCGAGCTGCTACCGATGCTAACCGTGTCGAGTCACACTCGACATCCGAGTGCAAAAGGTTAAAATATATTTTTATTGATTTCAGAGAGAGAGAGAGAAACATCCATGAGGAGAGAGAACCATGGACCGGCTGCCTCCTGCACGCCCCACACTGGGGATCGAGCCCGCAACCCGGGCCTGTGCCCTTGACCGGGAATCGAACCCTGACCTCCTGGTTCACAGGTCGACGCTCCACCCCTGAGCCACGCCCGTCGGACGCGTAAGTTTATTTTCAAAAAGGACGAACCACCCACCAATCCATCATCCGTCTCCCCTTGTCTGCCCCTCGTCATTCTGCCCCCGCTTTTCTCTCGATGTATTCGAGCATCTAAAAGGGCAGTTTGCACCCTGGCCGGTGTGGCTCAGTGGGTAGAGCGTCGTCCTGCGGACGGAAGGGTCCCAGGTTCGATTCTGCTCAAGGGCAAATGCCTGACCCTGTGGGCTCCATCAGAGATCATCATCATCCTCGGGCCACTCCGTGTGTATATATAATTAATGAGAATTTCTCAACGTGAATCACCCTGCCGTTGTTAAAGGCGTAGACCTGCGTGGGATAAACACCAGTTCTTGCTTCTTCAAGTCACATCTAATTTTTTTTTTTTTCTCCCGCCTCGTTGTCCCTCGAAACACCACGGGTGGTGTTTGAGAGCCTCAGTTCATTAGACCCAGGAATTACTGAAAATAATTGAATAACCCCCTTTATCGAGTTAGTCGCCACGGGGCCTGTCATATTCTGACCGTAATAATCTCAGGACGCCGGGATCATCGTCACGGGCGATATTATCATCATCACGGCCACATCAAGGGTAGCATTCGGGCTCGGAAGACTTTTGGAGGGGAAAAGCATTTGACTCCCCAAAATATGCTTTTTTTTTGGCCTCAAGATGATCTAACTGGGCCGACGCTCTACCCACTGAGCCACACCGGCCATGGCGTGATCTGTATTCTTAACCCACTATTGACCTTTTTTTTGTAAATGTCCCTCTGCTTTTTCCATCCACTCGCCTACTGATGGGCACCTGGGCCATTTCCACCTCGGCCGGGCAAGGAAGAAACGCTTTCTGAAACGAAATGGACGGGGACGGCGCCCGGCGGGTGTCACCCTAGACCTCCACGCGGGACCCCCAATCCTCGGTTGAATACGGCTTCAGAGCCTCGAGTTGAAGGATGTTGAAGGTCTCGAGCGCCTTCCGCGTGGGGGAAACGCTGTGCTTATTGAGCCTCCTGTGAGCCTGGCTTGCTGTATCCCATCCCCTCGAACTGGAAACCCATTGTCTTGCTCTCTCTCTCTCTTTATATTTTTATTTTTATTTTTTAACTTTCGGGGGGAACCTGGGCCGTCGAAATGCAGTGAAACCACTTACATCTCCCGGGTGCAGCCCTGGATGGCGAAACTCTCCTTTTACAGCATCACCCACGGCTTCGATGGCCCAGCGAGATGGCGGGGACGGAGTCCTATCTCCCAGGGTATCGTGGGTCTCGGACGTCACGACGGACAGAGGGCCGTGGAGGTATCCCCCTTTTTAGATTGCTTCCCGCCGAAACGGCTCGGGGCGGATGCGACGAGAAGTTCTTTAAAAAAAAAAAAAAAAGTTTACACGAATAAAAGAGAAATATGCAAATTGACCGTGCCTCCGCGACCCCCGTCCGCCAATCGGGAGTGAGCATGCAAATGAACCCAACAAAGATGGCAGGTTCATTTGCATATGCAGGCACGGAGCTGCTGGGCGGCGGGGGCAGGACGCCTGCTATGAGGGGGAGGGCGGGGGGCGGAGGGAGATACAGGAGCGGCTCTCCGGCCGGGGGTAAGGATTTGCAGTCACCCGGGTGGCCAGGAGCGAAGGCAGGGGAAGGAAGGGTTATTCTTGCACGAATCTCCGTGCAACGGGCCTCTAGTGAATGAACGAAGAGAGAAACAATGGATTGGGAAGCGGTTACATAACCCCGCAGGTGATATTTAGCGCCGTCTCCACGGGGTGGGAAAGAACCGAGCAGACGTCTCCGCGCACGGTGCGCGTCTCGTCCGGCTCCCTCGTAACACCCGGAGGCCCCTGAGCGCCGCGCCCCCCCGTGGCGACGGAGAAGGCGTGGCCAATGACCCTCCTCCCTCGAACGTGTCGCGCCTGACAATGCCTAGCGACGGTCACGGTCTCATCTCCTAGGGCGTGTGTGTGTGTGTGTGTGTGTGTGTGTGTGTGTGTGTGTGTGTTTAAATATTCTTATGATTTCAAATGTGGGTTTTTTTTAAGCTTTTAACATCACTGTTTGTGCGTGTATATATACATATACATATACATATACGTATACATATACATATACAAATATATATATATCTCCTATATAATATAGTATATCCTATATAATAAAAGCCTAATATGCTAAATGTCCAGTCGACCGGTCATCTGTTCAACCAATCAAAGCACAATATGCTAATGATATGCTAAGGCCGCTCAACTGCTCGCGATAACATGCACTGACCACCAGGAGGCAGACTGTCAACCGCTCGACCAGCTGCTATGACGTGCACTGACCACCAGGGGGCAGATGCTCAATGCAGAAGCTTCCCCAGCCCGTAGGCCACGGGACAGCTAAGGAGGGGTGCCAGCCGGGGGACCCCCGCCCCCTGCTGGTCACCCCACAGAGGGAGGCAACCGGCAGCAACAGCAGCAGCCACCAGGTGGATGCCAGCGAGGAGCCCCCATCCGATCGCCCTGCTGGATGCCCTCCAGATCGCCAGCCAGGCCTAGGGACCCGCCCGTGCCAGAATTTCCTGCACCGGGCCTCTGGTATCTCTATAACAAAAGCATAATATGCTAATTAGACCGGATGTCCTTCCGGACGACCTTCTGGATGAAGCCGGGGACGTGAGGAGAGTCGGGGTCCCGGGTAGCTGCTGGCGGTTGGGAGGGAAGCCAGTGCTGGAAGCCGGGGTAAGGAAGGCCGACGTGTGCACGAATTTCGTGCACCGGGCCTCTAGTATAATATATATATCAAAGGCTAAGTGGCCGACTGTGCCTCCGTCTGACCGGCCGACCGGCCAGCGCATATGACGCGCACCGGCAATTTTTTTTAAAATATATTTTATTGATTTTTTTTACAGAGAGGAAGGAAGATAGAGAGTTAGAAACATCAATGAGAGAGAAACATCCATCAGCTGCCTCCTGCACACCCCCACTGGGGATGTGCCCGCAACCAAGGTCCATGCCCTTGACTGGAATCGAACCCGGACCCTCCAGTCCGCAGGCCGACGCTCTATCCACTGAGCCACACTGGTCAGGGTCGCACCGGCAACTTAAAGATGAACGTTGACTCGCGCGTGCACGATGCCTATAAAGCGCTCGCTGGGGCCAGTCGCACACGCGTGTTTCGATCGGTCATTGTCGAATCGTGACTTTGATCAACACTTCTATTATAGAGCAAGGGCGAATAGCGATATTAAAATATTTCCTCTAGCCCTGAGCTGGTTTGGCTCGGTGGATAGAGCGTCAGCCTGCGGATGAAGGGTCCTGGGTTCGATTCCGGTCAAGGGCATGGACCTTGGTGGCGGGCACATCCCCAGTGGGGGGCGTGCAGGAGGCAGCTGATCCATGTTTCTCTCTCATCATGATGTTTCTACTCTCTCTCCCTCTCCCTTCCTCTCTGCAAAAAAAATCAATGAAATATATTAAAAAAAATATTTCCTCTAATTAATTTCCTTTCAATGTGCATGAATCCATGCACTGGGCAACTAGTATAAAAAATATAAATATATATATATATATATTTAATTGATTTCAGAGAGGAAGGAGAGGGAGAGAGAGAGAGAAACATCGATGATGAGAGAGAATCACGGACCGGCTGCCTCCTGCACGCCCCCCTACTGGGGATCGAGCCCACAACCCAGGTACATGCCCTTGACCGGAATCGAACCCAGGACCCTTTAGTCCGCAGGCCGACGCTCTATCCACTGAGCCACACCAGCCAGGGCTCGAATGTATTTTTTTTTGGTTATTTTTTTTCTTTTTAAAATGCTTTTAACATCACATTAACAGTTTTGACCTCAGGACTACAGAGAGGATGAAAAAAGCTAATTATAGCTTTCCCCCCCTGCCCCGCATAAAACTAAAATATGGAAATCTTCCTGAAGAATTCAATTGAAAAAATGTTTATAATCGCCTGGCCGGCGTGGCTCAGGGGTTGAGCGTCGACCTAGGAACCAGGAGGTCCCGGGTTCGATTCCCGGTCAAGGGCACATGCCCGGGTTGCAGGCTCCATCCCCAGTAGGGGGCGTGCAGGAGGCAGCCGATCCGTGATTCCCTCTCATCATTCATGTTTTTATCTCTGTCTCCCCCTCTCCCTTCCTCGCTCTGAAATCCATACAAATATATCATTTTTTTTAAAAAAATGAAATAAATCGATTCAAAGGGACGTCAGAGATCATGAAAATCAATATGTTAGAAAAAAATAAATAAAGACCAGACCGAGGGGTGGAACTGAGCGACGGGTAACAGCGAAGGAGGACGTCCGAGTCCCGGGCAGGACATGGCATCATGTATAATTTTTCTTCCCTTTTTTCCCCTTTTTTTTTTTTTTTAAATTCACTCCGAAGCCGTCCCCAATACACCAATCTAGGTCAAAAAGTTGCATCTGTCACCCAGGGATAGCATCTCTGGGTTGACCTGAATAACTTTCTTTTTTCTTTTTTTTTTTTTGTTTTTTCCATTTGCTATTATTCTGTATTGTTTTCAGGTGCACTGCGGAGAGATTAGACAATCATATATACCTTATCAAGTGTCCCCCCTGACACCTCCAGTACCCACCTGGCACCATCCATAGTTATTACAATATGATTATAATAACACCAGCCCTGGCCGGTGTTGCTCAGTGGATGCGCGTCGGCCTGCGGACAGAAGGGTCCCGGGTTCGATTCCGGTCGAGGGCATGTACCTTGGTTGCGGGCACATCCCCAGTGGGGGGCGTGCAGGAGGCAGCTGATCGATGTTTCTCTCTCATCGATGTTTCTAGCTCTCTGTCCCTCTCCCTTCCTCTCTGTAAAAAATCAATAAAATATATTTTTTTAAAAACATAATCCTTAAAAAAAAACCCACAAACTCAATGGGAAAATATCCTTGGGTGAGGATTCACAAAATAAACATTTAAAAATAAAAAATAAAATTCCCCCCAGCCCGCCGCAGGAAAACACCCACCAGGCACGCCAGCGACCTGTACTTAACCCCCCCGGTTTGGGGCTAAAAGCTCAGTGCGTTTGCCGCGGCCCAAACCTGTAATTCCCTGTGACTCGGGAGGCGTGGGGACACGGGACGGCCTTCATTGTCACCCGGTGTGTTCGCCGTGTCAGGTCTGTGACTGTCACCGGCCAGCCAGGCGCCCCCGACTCCCAGGGGGAGGGGAGACACGTTCACGAAATTACAGGCAGGAGGAGGAGATCCCATCTCAGCGACGGGCCTTCCCCGGAGACACCCCGCGGGGACACACCAAGGGCTTTCGCCGCTTAAAAATAAAATATAAAATAAAATAAAATAAAATAATAAAATAAAATAAATAAAATAAATTAAAACAAAATAAAATAATAAAATAAAATACATAAAATAAAATACATAAAATAAAATAAAATAAATATAAAATAAATAAAATAAAATAATAAAATAAATATAAAATAAAATAAATTAAAATAATAAAATAAAATAATAAAATAAATATAAAATAAAATAAATTAAAATAATAAAATAAAATAAATATAAAATAAATAAAAATAATAAAATACATAAAATAAAATAAATATAAAATAAAATAAATAAAATTAAATAATAAAATAAATATAAAATAAAATAAATAAAATAAAATAATAAAATAAATATAAAATAAAATAAATTAAATTAAAATAAAATAATAAAATAAAATAAAATAAAAAACAAAACAAATAAAATAAAATAAAACAAATAAAATAAAATCATAACCTCCTTTTCCTAAATATTACTTTTTAAAAAAATATGTTTTATCGCCAAAACCAGTGTGGCTCAGTGGATAGAGCGTCGGCCTGCGGACTGAAGGGTCCCGGGTTCGATTCCAGTCGAGGGCATGTGCCTTGGTTGCGGGCACATCCCCAGGTGGGGGCGTGCAGGAGGCGGCTGATGGATGTTTCTAACTCTCTATCTCTCTCCCTTCCTCTGTAAAAAATCAATAAAATATATTTTTTAAAATATTTTTATTGCTTTCAGAGAAGAAGAGAGAGGGAGAGAGAAACATCCATGTTGAGAGGGAATCATTGATCAGCTGCCTCCTGCACCGCCCCCACTGGGGATGCAGCCCGCAACCCGGGCATGTGCCCTTGACCGGGAATCGAACCCTGACCTCCTGGTTCCCAGGGCGACCCTTGACCTCGGAGCATGCCCACGCCCAGTCCCACGCGCCGTGAACCCGGACGGCTGGGTGGGCATCTCATCTCGGCTCAGAAGCCGTGTGCATGACCGCAGCCGTACGGTGCTGCCCACGAGGGGCTCCCCACGTCCCCCAGGCCTCGCCGATTCTCCCCAACCCGACGATGACCGTCGGGCGGCGTGAGCACGCCCCGATGCGGCCTGGGAAAAGGTCAACACCGCGCCCCGGAGGTCAAGAGGGATATTTTGAAAAGAACCGGCCCCATCGTAGCAACATCGCCAATAACTCACCGAGCAAAACCAGGGCTGTCGCCCGGGCCGGTGTGGCTCAGTGGATAGAGCGTCAGCGGCCTGCGGACTGAAGGGTCCCGGGTTCGATTCCCGGCCAAGGGCACAGGCCCGGGTTGTGGGCTCCATCCCCAGTAGGGGGCGTGCAGGAGGCAGCCGGTCCATGTTTCTCTCTCCTCATGGATGTTTCTCTCTCTCCCCCTCTCCCTTCCTCTCTGAAATCAATAAAAATATATTTAAGCCGAAACCGGTGTGGCTCAGTGGATAGAGCATCGGCCTGCGGACTGAAGGGTCCCGGGTTCGATTCCGGTCAAGGGCATGGACCTTGGTTGCGGGCACATCCCCAGTGGGGGGCGTGCAGGAGGCAGCTGGTCGATGTTTCTCTCTCATCGATGTTTCTAACTCTCTCTCCCTCTCCCTTCCTCTCTGCAAAAAAATCAATAAAATGTATTAAAAAAATAGTAATAGTTCAAAGAAAAAAAACCATGACTGTTTAAAGGGAGACGGACAGGGGGAAGTTATCATTCACGTATGCGTAGCCGTGGACACAGACAACAGAGGCGGGCGCGGGGTTGGAGGGGGTCAATGCGGGGGGGGGGGAGAAAAAAATCCGCAGACACGTGGATAAAACAGCTGAGGTGCATCGACACGGCGGAATACTACGCAGCCCTGAAAAAGGGGAAGGTCTCTCGCCCTTTGGGACGGCACGGAGGGGGCCCGGAGAGCATTGCGCTGAGCGAAACAAGCCGGTCGGAGAAACACACGTGTCCTGTGACCTCACTCGTGTGTGGACACGAATGAACAGCATAGACCCCGAGACACGGAAGCATGGAACGGAGTCTCAGAGGGAAGGCGGGGGAGGGTGGGTGGGTGGGTGGTCAGAGACCCACCAAAGACCTTGAATGTTCGTATCTGCATCCGCCGTGGACACGGACGAGGGGGTGGGCAAGGCCTGGGGTGGGTAGATGGGGTCATGGGGGGCTGGGGGGTGGGGGGAAGAGGGCCTATGTAATTACTTCCAACAATAAACATTTACATTTAAAAACAGGGGCGGGCATCTGTGATACTTCCACAATAAGGACAAGTTAAAAGATGAAATGACATTTTTTTAAAAAAGAGATAAAAAGATTAAGAAGGGAAGCAAGAGCGAACACACAAAAGGCATCCGTCCGTCCGTCTGTCCGTCCGTCCGTCCGTCCACCACCAAGAGAGGCCCTCATCCTTTGCAAATCTTTATTCTAACGTGTCTGCCCCCCCTCCTCCCTGCTCCCTAATAAACGCCACTGTTCCCAACGCAAAACCACTGTTAACACCCAGAAAGAGGAACGTATAGGTCACCCTGACCCCGGAGGGGTGGTGGGGGGAGAATAGCTCACCGCTGCCCCCCGCCCAGGTCACGTGAAAAGAGTTAAAAGACCTCGGCAAAGCCCGGCTGGTGTGTCTCAGTGGATAGAGCGTCGGCCTGCTGGACTGAAGGGTCCCGGGTTCGATTCCCGGTCAAGGGCACAGGCCTGGGTTGCGGGCTCGATCCCCGGTGGGGGGCATGCGGGAGGCAGCCAATCCATGATTCTCTCTCATCATGGATGTTTCTCTCTCCCCCTCTCCCTTCCGCTCTGAAATCAATAAAAATATATTTAAGCCGGAACTGGTGTGGCTCAGTGGATAGAGCGCCGGCCTGCGGACGGAAGGGTCCCGGGTTTGATTCCGGTCAAGGGCATGTACCTTGGTTGCGGGCACATCCCCAGTGGGGGGCGTGCAGGAGGCAGCTGATCGATGTTTCTCTCTCATTGATGTTTCTAACTCTCTCTCCCTCTTCCTTCCTCTCTGTAAAAAAATCAATAAAATATGTTTTTTAAAAAAAGGAGTTAAAAGACCTTGGCAAAGCCTGGCCAGTGTGGCTCAGTGGATAGAGCGTCGGCCTGCGGACTGACGGGTCCTGGGTTCGATTCAGGTCCAGGGCATGTGCCTTGGTTGCGGGCACATCCCCAGTAGGGGGCGTGCAGGAGGCAGCTGATGGATGTTTCTCTCTCATCGATGTTTCTAACTCTCTATCCCTTTCCCTTCCTCTCTGTAATAAATCAATAAATTATATATATGTATTTTATATATATGCATATATACATATATGTATATATATATATAAATATATATTTAAATATATATAAATATATATTTAAATATATATAAATATATATTTAAATATATATATATATATATATATATATATATATATATATATATTTTAAAAATATATATATTTAGAAAAATAAAAAAGGTGTTTGCAGAGGTGCTGGGGGAAATAAGCCCGCTTTAGAAAGACACGCATCCCCTGATCTCATCCACGTGTGGACACCCAAGAACAAACTAGACCCGGAGACCCAGAAGCCTGGAACCGAATGGGGAACCTCAGAGGGAATCCGGGGGCGCCAGCTCTCCTGCCAGCCTCCGGCCACGTGGACCCCCCCCCCCCCCCCAGACACTCACCTGCGTCCCCCCTCTCCTGGGGGGAACGGGGGCGCGCGGAGCTTCTCCAAACTGGAGCCGCCTGCGCGCCCCGGGGATGCGCGCAGCTCTGCGCACGGGGCTGGCGGCTGTGGCCACGGCGTGATGGTGCCAAGCGCGGGCCCGGATTGGCTGCCGGCTCCCCGAATCCCATTCCGTTTGGGCCAATCGCGCGCGGGGTGCACCCAGGCTTCGCAGGCCACTCGCTCCCGTCTCTCCTTTCCTCGCCGACCCGGCTGGCTGGCTCGCTCCCGGGCCGGCCTCCCGTCTTGCGCGCGCTCCGAGCCCCTCTCCCTCCCTCTCTCTCTCTCTCTCCATCCAGACCTCGCTCTGCCCTTCCCTTCCCGGCCCCGGCCGCGCCGCCTGCCTCTCCAGCCTGTGGCCCCCGCCACCATGGGCGACGCACGCAGCCAAGGTCCCGGGAGAGGCGGGGTCCGGGGTCCCCGCATTCCTTTGGAGACGCGAATCTAGCCGGGATTTGGAGAGCCCCCCGCCCCCCCCAACCCACCGCTCCTCCCCGGGCGCCCGCACCGACTGCGCCCTCCCCGCGCGCGCACCTCCCGCACCTCCGCCGAGGTCTCCCCCAGGAACCGGCTCGATGCGTAAAAACGCCGCTGCGCCCGCGTAGCTTCTTCTCCACGGAGCAGGTAGGCGCACCCCCCATCCCCCCCGCCCCAACCCCCCCCCCTTTTTTTTTAAAAAAAAAATTCTTTTTTCACGTGTGTCTCTGGGTTATTTATCTTTCTAAGCTTTGAAAACATTGAGACTTTTTTTTTTCTTTCTTTTGGATACGCGCTGCCCAGCCGAAGGCAAGGAACGACCCCCCCCCCCTCCGCGACCCCCAAACGTTTGCGCTCGAGAATCCATCACACAATTTATTTATTTTTTTTTTTGCTTTTGGGTCTTTTATTCTGAAAAATGATTTTAAAAAAAAACGTGGACAGCTCGCTGTGCCATCTGTCGCTGCATTTCTCCGGTGTGGGAGCCAGGCTGGCCCTTACGTAGGTGCGAGCATGCACGCCGCGAATTAGTGCAAAAGCTTGCACACGGGAGAGGCTGGATTTTTTGTTGGTTGGTTGGTTGGTTGGTGTGTTGGTTTGGACTTTAGGAAACTGGGGGGACCCCCGCGGTTTCCGGGGCGCCTCTGGCCGCTGCGCGAGCAGCCCCTTTTGGACAGGCAGGCTGGGCTGGGCTGGCTGGCGAGCCCCCCCCCCCCCCCCCCCCCCCCGGGCGCTGTGGTTTACCCGGTCGCGCTGCCTTACATACAAATAAACAAGAAGCGAGTGGCGGGGAGCGGAGAGAGAGGGAAGGAAGGAGGAAAAAAAAAAAACAGAAAAAAAAAAAAAAAATCCTGCAGTGAAGCCGGGCACAGCCGGAGCCGGCCGCCAGCTCCTCCTGCAAACCCGGGGCCGGCCGGGCGCGCACGCGGCTGAGCTACTTCTGCAAACTGGTGAGCCGCCGGGGGGGCTGGAAGGCAACTCTCAGCTCCCACCTCCCGGGGTGCTTTTGTGTGTGTGTGTGTGTGTGATCTGGGGGGGGCCTGGGGAGGGGGTTACCCCGAGAAGAGGAAGAAAACAGGCTTGGCTGGGGTTGCACGGAGCCGTCTCTCCCCCCCCCCCCCCCCCCACCTTCCCGCCTGCTTGCCCTGCTGGATCCTGGATGCAGTGACGGCTTGTGTGTGTGATGGACGAAATGCGCGCGTGATGGATGGATGGATGGATGGATGGATGGATGGATGGATGGATGGACGGATGGTTGGGGACCTGGCCCGGCTTGGCCCGGGGTGGTTGGCTGGGGGAGCGATCGGGGGGCCGCGCCGCGCCGGGGAGGGACCCCGGGTGCAGACCCAAACCGCCGTTTCTGCAAAGCTGGGGACCGGGCCACCTGCGCCCCCTTTCCCAGTGCGTGTGAGTGTGTGTGTGCGAGAGACCGGGGAGGCAGGAGGCGGACGTGGGTTGCAGGGGGAGAGGGGCGGGGGGGGGGGCGCGCGTGGCGAGTGGTTTGCTGTCCTGGGAAACCTTTGCGTCTGGCCTGGGGATCTTTCCGAGGGACACCAGGACCATCCCGGCTGCCCCACAAAAGTTGGGAGCCGCGGGGACCGGCGCCCGGGTCTCTGGAGAGCCCGGGTCCCCCCCCCCCCCCCCCCGCTCCCCGTCCCCGGGCGCGCAGGGCCCATGGCGCGCGCGCGCGCGCGCGTGGCCGGCAGGTCCCCATCCGCGCAGGGCTGGGGCTGGGGGCTGGGGGCTGGGGAGGGGGTCCCAGGAGCCAGACCCCCCCCCCTCTGGCCCTGCCCTGCGCCACGGAACCCCAAACCCGCACCCCAAAGCCCTGCGCCGTCCCGCGTTTCGAATCGCCCCCCTCTCCCCTTCCCCACCATTGCTTTCTTGGGCCGATTTCATCCACCTCCCTCCCCCCTTTCCCCTCCGCTCGGCTCGCCTCCTCCCTCCCTCCCTCCCTCTCCCAGCGCCCAAAACACTGAGCGCGAAGCTCCCACCAGCCCGCAGCCTGCGGACGGGGAGCAGAGGGGGTGGGCGAGGGCCTGGGAGGCTTTAAAAAAATATAAAAAATAAAATAAAAAAAGCAGCAAGTGAACTCCAGTCCCTCCCTCTATCCAAGGCCGCGCGACCCAGGCGCCCCCCCGCCCGGCCTGCGCCTTTACGCGCGCGGCCCGACCCGGCCCGAGACGCCGGGCTGTGGGGGGCGGGGAATGGGGGTGCGCGGTGGCGAGGGGGGTCGCTGGGCTGCGCAGGATGCGGGGGTCCGGGGCCCGGAGGAGGCGGCGGCGGGGAGGAGGGGCCGAGGTCCCGCCCGCGCGCCCACCCCGCGGCGGCCCCCTCCCCGCGCGCCTCCCCGGGCGCTCTCGCTCGCTCCCCCGTCTCCAGGACGCCCCTGTCGGCTCCGGCCTCGCGCCCCCCCAAACCTGCCCGGGCTCCTGGTCACCCCGCGGGGAAGGAAGGGTAAGCTGCGTTCCCTCCGCCGAGGTGGTTGGGGGGGGGCGTGGATGGAGGAAAAGCGGGGGGGCTCGGCCGGCCCCCGGGGTGTGCGCCCCCGGCTCTGGGCCCGGCGCCTGCTCGCCGCCAGACACAGCGCCCTTTCTTCCCGGAGTGGCGGGGGCGGCCTGGGGTTTGGGGGGGGGGGTGCCTGGAGCCCCTGCACCCCCCGCAGCCGGGGGCCTGGCCCGGGCCACCGTGGGAACCTGTCCCGCCTGCAGGGCCAGTGGGGGGCCCCCCGAAGGACCTCCGGGAGTGGGGGGGGGGTGGCATTTTTTTCTTTATGTTTTTTTTTTTGGCTGCGGCTCTCCTGGTCTCTCTGGCTCGCAGGTGTGGGCCTGGCTTTATTTTCGGAACCGCCCGGGCGGCTATTTCGGGACCAGGCCGGGGAGGAGGGGGTGCAGGAAGGAGCCCGGGGGGTGCGCGCGCGGGGGCGGCGGGGGGCGCAGGGGTTGCGGCTGGAGCGGCCCCGCCGTGCGCCCCTCTGGGTTGGCTGTGCGCGCGCGCGTCCCGGCGAGAGGGGTGCGCGCGTCTGGACCGGAACCCCGTGTGTGGCTGGGCCGGGTTTGGGGGTGCATGCGGGTGGGCCCCCCCGATCCCCCTCTCTCCACCTGTGCCTGGCACCCAACTTCAACGGGGGGGCGGGGGAGGTGGGGGTTCGGGGAGGGTTGGGGGGCGATGAACCGGTGCGAAGCTGGGGGTGCTTTGGCGAACAGGAACCACAAGGTGGTGGTATGGATTCTTCGTGTTTTTCTCTCTTTTTTTTTCCCCATTTTCTTCTCTGTTTGGTCCGTTTCGGGGACCGCTTTCCCGGGCCCCTCGCTTTGCGTTTGGAAAGGGACCCCGCCTTCCCAGGCGCCTGGCGCGCACCTGGTTTCTAATGGGGGGACGGGAGGGGGGGCCACTTACTCTGATTGGGGGGGGGATGCAGATTTGGGGGGTTTGGGGGGGATGGAGAGAGAGGAAAGAAAAACAAAAGTTTGGGGAGACCTGGGTATCCCCAGGAAGTGGCATTGGGAGGTTTTTTTTTGGAGGGGGCGGCGGCGTTTTCTGGGGGCGACTTGGGAGCAACGCAGGCTCAAGGCATTTGGGGGGGGGCGGGGGGGGACCCCCTTGCCAGGAAACACCTGGTTTGGAGAGAGATGCCCCGAGTTGCAGAAATTGCAGAGAAACATGCATTTTTTTTGGGGGGTGGGGTGCGCAGGCTGCGGGGGGGCAGAGGGAGGTGACCAGCGAGGGGATATGGTGTGGCCATGGTCAGGTCCATTTCTCTGGTGGATGGAGAGGAAGGTTGGGGGTGGGGCGCGCTCCGGGTCCAGGGTTGCAGAAAAACAAAAAAAAAAAAAAAAGAAAAAAAAATCTGCATTTTTAAAATTTGTCCCCCAAATAAGAATTTCCCCGAAGCCATTCATTGCAAATATGTGTGGTGTGTGTGTGTGTGTGTGTGTGTGTGTATGTATATATATATATATATATATATATATATGTATATATATATGTATATAATGTATATGTATATAATATATATATATATATATATAATTTCAGATGACAAGATCAGTATTCTGTTAGCCCAAGAAAATGTAGGTGACTTACATATAGGGGTGTGTGTGTGCGTGCTACATAG
>JAULJE010000001.1:134055498-134172998 GCA_030846915.1 Cnephaeus nilssonii
TAGATAGACTGATAGATGATAGATAAGTGAGATAGATAGGTAGGTAGGTAGGTAGGTAGGTAGTAGATAGATAGATAGATAGATAGATAGATAGATAGATAGATAGATAGATGATAGATACAATAGATAAGTGAATGGATGGATAGACAAACAGGGTGAATTGATAGGTAGATAGAATGATAGATAGATGATAGATAAATTAGATAGATAGGTAGTTAGATAGATGATAGATAGATAGATAGATAGATAGATAGATAGATGATAGATACACAGATAGATACAATGGATAAATGAATGAGTGTCTGGCTGGCTGGACAAATAGATAGGATGAATTGATGGGTAGATAGATAGACTGATAGGAGATAGATAAATGAGATAGGTAGGTAGGTAGGTAGGTAGGTAGATAGATAGATAGATGGATAGATAGATAGATAGATAGATAGATAGATGATAGATATAATAGATATTGAATGGATGGATAGACAAACAGGGTGAATTGATAGGTAGATAGATAGAATGATAGATAGATGATATATAAATGAGATAGGTAGTTAGATAGATGATAGATAGATGATAGATACAATGGATAAATGAATGAATGGCTGGGTGGACAAACAGGGTGAATTGATAGATAGGTAGTTAGATAGATGACAGACAGATAGGAGAGATAGATAGCCTGATAGGTGGGCAGTTTGATCTGCATTTTCCGGAAGAAACCGTATCCTGTGTGGTCAGCGTTTCCTCGCCAGTCCGCTGAGCGCTCAGGGCCCCGGTGGGGACCTAGTGGAACCTCCCATCTTCCTGCCCGTCCGGGGTGGGCAGGCATCTTCTGGCCCTGGAATACAAAGTGGTCTACTGAGGAGGTGTGGGCGGAGCCTAGCCGAGGGGTGGAGCCTAGCCGAGGGGGCGGAGTCTGTGAGGAGTTGTGGGTGGAGTTTAGCTGAGGGGGTGGAGTGTAGCTGAGGAAGTGTGGGCGGAGTCTAGCTAAGGGGGCGGAGTCTATGTGAGGAGGTGTGGGTGGAGTCTATGTGAGATGGAGTCTAGCCAAGGGGGCGGAGCCTATGTGAGGAGGTGGGGACAGAGTCTAGCCGAGGGGGCGGAGTCTATGAGGAGTTGTGGGTGGAGTCTAGCTGAGGGGGTGGAGTGTAGCTGAGGAAGTGTGGGCGGAGTCTAGCTAAGGGGGCGGAGTCTATCTGAGGAGGTGTGGGGGAGTCTAGGTGAGGGGGGCGGAGTCTATGTGAGATGGAGTCTAGCCAAGGGGGCGGAGCCTATGTGAGGAGGTGGGGACAGAGTCTAGCTGAGGAGGCCTGGGTGGAGTTTAGCTCAGGGGGTGGAGTCTAACAGGTGTGGGTGGAGTCTAGCTGAGGGGGCGGAGCCTATGTGAGGAGGTGGGGGCAGAGTCTAGCTGAGGAGGCCTGGGTGGAGTTTAGCTCAGGGGGTGGAGTCTAACAGGTGTGGGTGGAGTCTAGCTGAGGGGGCGGAGCCTATGTGAGGAGGTGGGGGCAGAGTCTAGCTGAGGAGGCCTGGGTGGAGTTTAGCTCAGGGGGTGGAGTCTAACAGGTGTGGGTGGAGTCTAGCTGAGGATGAGCAGAATCTAGCTGAAGGAGTGGAGTCTGTGTGAGGTTGTGTGGGTAGAGTCTAGCTGAAGGGGCGGAGTCTCTGTGAGGAGGTGGGTGGAGTCTAGCCGAGGAGGTGGGCGGAGTCTAGATGAAGAGTTGGGTGGAGTCTATGTGAGGAGGTGAGCGGAGTCTAGCTGAGGAGGTGGGTGGAGTCTTGCTGACTTGGTGGGGGGTGGAGTCTATGAGGTTATGTGGGTGGAGTCTAGCTGAGGAGGTGGGCGGAGTCTATGGGAGGAGGTGTGGGTGGAGTCTATGTGAGGTTGTGTGGGCGGAGTCTAGCCCAGGAGGTGGGCGGAGTCTATGGGAGGAGGTGTGGGTGGAGTCTCTGTGAGGTTGTGTGGGCGGAGTCTAGCCGAGGAGGTGGGCGGAGTCTAGACTGGGTAGTGGGGTTGTGTAGGAGGCAGAGGATCAATGATTCTCATGGAGGTGTGGGCGGAGTCTAGCTGAAGAGGTGGGCGGAGTCTCTGTGAGGAAGTGGGGCGGAGTCTAGCTGAGGAGGTGGGTGGAGTCTTGCTAACTTGGTTGGGGGCAGAGTCTATGTGAGGTTGTGTTGGCGGAGTCTAGCTGAGTTGGTGGGGGCGGAGCCTAGCTGAAGAGTTGGGCGGAGTCTAGATGAGGTAGTGGGGGCGGAGTCTATTTGAGGAGTCCTGGGCGGAGTCTAGCTGAAGGTGCAGAGTCTCTGTGAGGAGGTGGGCGGAGTCTAGCTGAGGAGGTGGGCGGAGTCTAGCTGAGGAGGTGGGCAGAGTCTCTGAGGAGGTGGGGGCGGAGTCTAGCTGAGTTGGTGGGGGCGGAGCCTAGCTGAAGAGTGGGCGGAGTCTGTGATGAGGTGTGGGCGGAGTCTAGCTGAAGGGGCGGAGTCTCTGAGGAATTGGGGGCGGAGTCTAGCCAAGGAGGTGGGTGGAGTCTGTGAGGGGGTGGGGGCGGAGTCTAGCTGAAGAGCGGGCGGAGTCTGTGGGAGGCGGAGTCTACCTGAGTTGGTGGGGGCGGAGTCTAGCTGAAGAGTGGGTGGAGTCTGTGGGAGGCGGAGTCTACCTGAGTTGGTGGGGGCGGAGCCTAGCTGAAGAGTGGGTGGAGTCTGAGGGGTGGGGGAGGAGTCTAGCTGAGAAGGTGGGGGTGGAGTCTAGCTGAAGAGTGGGTGGAGTCTGTGAGGGGGCAGAGTCTAGCTGAGTTGGTGGGGGCGGAGTCTAGCCAAGGAGGTGGGCGGAGTCTGAGGAGGTGGGGGCGGAGTCTAGCCGAGGCCGTGGGGGGCTGGCAGGAGGCAGCCAGCCGATCAGTGATTCTCATCACGGATGTTCCTCTCACCCTCCCTCTCTGACATCAATAAAAACGTATGAAAAAAAAAGAAAGAAAGACGGAATCGGGGTGACCTGTCTTCACCCCTTTCCTGGAAACCGGCTTCCTGCCCCAGCACAGGCTCCTATTTCACCTCCCATGGGCCAGCGGGCGAAGTAGGCGAAACACGGCTCAAAAAATTCCCTACTGTGCGCATGTTCCTACGAAGGCTGTAGGGCATTTACTTCCTGTATGTATCACCCCTCCCCACTTCCTGGTATGAGTTACGGATTATTTTTCCAATTTCACCCCTTTTTTCCCTCCCTCTCCCCCTCCTTCCCATCCCCCATTCTTCTTCTTCTTCTTCTTCTTCTTCTCTCTCTCTCTCTCTCTCTCTCTCTCTCCCCTCCCCGTAGCTCTCTTCGATTTTGGTGCATAGCGATGACTCAGAGGTTCTTAAAATATTAAAGGGGAAAAAAATGAAGGTACTTGGACGGACGGATGGATCGCAGAGTCGGGGGAGAATTAGAAAGAAGAAGGAAAAAAAAAAAGACGTGTAAAATGGCACAGAAGCATTTCCCTGACAATTTAATGGAACGCTTCCCGCATCATATTGACCGAGCGGATGAGGCGGAAAATGCTGTCCGGTCCCCTCCTGGCAAAACATGGATTTGCATTGGAGGAAATCCTACGAGGAAATACGTACATAGAACGTGACTTGGGTTCCACAGAGAACTCACTGCCACATATATGGGTGTGTGTATATACTAGTGTGTGTATGTATGTATGTATATATATGTGTTAGAGGCCTGGTGCATGAATCCGTGCAGGGTGGGGTCCGGCCAGCCTGGCCAGGGGGAGGGGATGTGGGCGGTCGGCCGGCCTGCCTGCTGGTCGAACTCCTGGTCGAGGGGACCATTTGCATATTAGCCTTTTATTCTATAGGATAGACACGGAGTGGCCAGATGATTATGAATTCAGAGAGCATCATCATCTGGCCATTCAGTGTGTGTGTTGTATATATATATATATAATACACACACACACACACACACACACACACACACACACACACACACTAGAGACCTGGTGCATGAAATCGTGCACAGGGGTGAGGGGGGGGTCCCTCAGCCCGGCCTGCGCCCTCTCGCTGTCCGGGAGCCCTCGGGGGATGTCCGACTGCTGGCTTAGGCCCCTCCCCCCTGTGGGAACACACTGACCACCAGGGGGCAGCTCCTGCATTGAGCGCCTGCCTCCTGGTGGTCAGTGCACGTCATAGCGACCGGCTGATTTGCATATTAGCCTTTATATATAGGATATATATATATATTATATAGATATATATATATATATATATATATATATATATTTTGTTTGTTTTGTTTTGTTTTGTTTTTTAACCTGAGGAAGTAGAGCTAGCCTCATTAATTAACAGCCATCCCGATTGGTCTCTATTTTAAACCAATAAGCAACAGTTAGATGTTTCAGCTTTTTGAACGTAGGAAAACTTAGAACACCATGTGTTTGAGCCTCAAAGATTGTTCACTCCCAGATGACTGCCTGGCACTTCCTCTTCCTCTTATCTGTTCTATTTTTCAATCACTTAAGGTGTTTAAACTTCATGAAACAATCATTTTTTTTTTGTTGTTTTTGGTAATTCTCATGGGAGGATATTTTTCCATTGATTTTTTTTTTTTTTTTTAAGAGAGAGTGTCAGGGACAGGGTGAGAGAGAACCATCCCACACTCACCCCAAACAGGGCTGGAGATTGAGCCTTCAACCCCGGTGTGTGCCCTTGACCGGAATCGAACCCTGGACCGGAATCGAACCCTGGACCCTTCAGTCTGAGCGAGGGCAGACGCTCTATCCACTGAGCCAAACCGGCCAGGGCTTATGAAATCTATACTCATAAAAGGGTCATATGCTCATTAGACCAGGAGACCTTCTGGACATCCTTCCGGACAAAGCCATGGTGGCGGGGCTGAGGCAGAGGTGGTTAGGGGCGATCAGGCCAGGAGGGGAGGGCAGTTGGGGGCGTGCAGGCCGGCAAGTGAGAGCAGTAGGGGACGAGCAGGCCGTTAGCGGGGTCAGTTGGGGGTGATCAGGCTGGCAGGGGGGGCAGTTGGGGACGATCAGGCTGGCAAGGGGGGAGCAGTTGGGGGTGATCAGGCCGGCGGGGGGGCAGTTGGGGGCGATCAGGCCGGCAGGGGAGGGCAGTTAGGGGTGATCAGGCCGGCAGGGGAGGGCAGTTGAGGGTGATCAGGCCGGCAGGGGGGACAGTTGGGGGATCAGGCTGGCAGGGGGGGGCAGTTGAGGGTGATCAGGCCGGCAGGGGGGTAGTTGGGGGTGATCAGGCCTGCAGGGGGGACAGTTGGGGGTGATCAGGCTGGCAGGGGGCAGTTGGGGTGAGCAGGCCACTAGCGGGGGTCAGTTGGGGGTGATCAGGCTGGCAGGGGCAGTGGGGGATCAGCGGCAGGGGGGCAGTTGGGGCGATCAGGCCGGCAGGGGGGCAGTTGGGGGTGATCAGGCCGGCAGGGGAGGGCAGTTGGGGGTGATCAGGCCGGCAGGGGAGGGCAGTTGGGGGCGATCAGGCCGGCAGGGGAGGGCAGTTGGGGCGATCAGGCTGGCAAGGGGAGGCAGTTGGGGGCGATCAGGCTGGCAGGGGGGCAGTTGGGGCGATCAGGCCGGCAAGGGGGGCAGTTGGGGGCGATCAGGCCGGCAGGGGGGTCAGTTGGGGGCGATCAGGTCGGCAAGTGGGAGCAGTTGGGGGCGAGCAGGCCGATGGCGGGGGGCAGTTGGGGGCAAGCAGGCTGGCAGGCAGAGTGGTTAGGGGCGATCAGACAGGCAGGCAGGTGAGCAGTTAGGAGCCAACGGTCCCGGATTGCGAGAGGGATGTCCGCCTGCCCCCAAGGAGTCCCAGATTGGAGAGGGTGCAGGCCGGCTGAGGGACACCCTCCCCCCTGGTGCATGAATTTCGTGCACCGGGCCACTCGTAACTTAATAATAGACAATGTTGTCACTCATATTGGTGAGCGCGGATCGCTTAAATATGAAGTATAGATTGCATCGTCCGAGAGCCGTGGTCGGCAAACCGCGGCGCGCGAGCCACAGGCGGCTCTCTGGCCCCTGGAGGGTGGCTCTTCCACAAAACACCACGGCCCAGGCGAGTCCGTGTGAAGACGTGGCGTTCGAAGACGTTTACGTTTAAAAAATGTGGCTCTCCAAAGGAATGTCCATCATTGTCCTGTTGATTGTTGGCTCTGTGGGCTCATGAGTTTGCCGACCAGGGGCCTAGAGGAAAAAAAATAAATATAAACTTAAAAACATTTTGAAAAACAAAGAAAACATGATAGTCATGGATGCAAAGAACTCGCAAGTCAGGGAATCCTTCTTTCTTCCTTTCTTTTTTTAATTTTTTAATATGTTTTTATTGGTCTCGAGGAGGGAGGGAGAGAGGGAGAGAGATAGAAACATCCATGAGGAGAGAGAATCATGGACCGGCTGCCTCCTGCACGCCCCGACTGGGGATCGGGCCTGCAACCCGGGCATGTGCCCTTGACCGGGAATCGAACCCGGGAATCGAACCCGGGACCTCCTGGTTCATGGGTCGCCGCTCAAACCACTGAGCCACACCAGCCGGACAGGGTTTCTCTCTCAAAGCGGCTCCTTCGATCGGATTTTCTGGAGAGTCTCTGAGGCACAGCCCCCTCTCGGGTTTTACTGGAAGAGCGGACACTCAGGCAGGTTCCCGAGAATCCAAACGGAGCTGCGTCCTCAGGCGTCTGACCCGCGGTTCCACGGCGGCCGTCACGGGGGCTGCGTGGAGGGTCCTCGTGTTCTGTTTTGTTGACACAGAGCGGAGAGCAGAGGGAACGTGGACCGAGCACTTGAACGTGGTTCGATAGCCCAGGTAATTGAGAGGCACGGGCCGCGTCTCTTTTCCTCGGGATTTCTAATTTATTTTTTATAATTGAATTAAAAAAAACACAACACATTTGTATTGATTTCAGAGAGGAAGGGAGAGGGAGAGAGAGACACATCCGTGAGGAGAGAGAATCATGGACCGGCCGCCTCCTGCACGCCCTCCCCCCAAACTGGGGATCGAACCTGCAACCCGGGCATGTGCCCTTGATTGGAATCGAACCCGGGACCCCTCAGTCCCAGGCCGACGCTCTATCCACTGAGTCACACCAGCTGGGTGCCCACCTGATGGTATATCCTCACCTTAGTCACATTAAAAAAAAAATAAAAATAAAGACAAGCTTTATTCAGCTTATACTGTTATCTGGACTCATTCATTTTAAAAAAATATATATTTTTTATTGATTTCAGAGAGGAAGGAGAGGAGAGAGAGAGAGAAACATCAGGATGAGAGAGAATCACGGACCGGCTGCCTCCTGCACGCCCCCTACTGGGGATGAGCCTCAACCCGGGCATGTGCCCTTGACCGGGAATCGAACCCAGACCTCCTGGTTCCTAGGTCGGCGCTCAATCACACTTGAGCCATGCTGGCGGGCTAGACAAGCTACTTTGAATTGGCAGCTGAGAAATACTTCCTCAATCCTGAGTTTTGTTTTTGCATCATTTCTGCCCCTAATCCTAACCTCCATTCTTTTGGGGGGAAAAGAAAGAAAAAATCAAACTAAGAAAACCTCGACTCAATTTGGGCAAAACTCCTACCTGTCCCTGACCTTCCTGTGCCAAGATTGACAGGTTTTTAAGTCTTTTTTGCTTATTATTATTATTACTAGAGGCTCGATGCACGAAATTTGTGCACGGGTGGGGGTGGGGGCGTGTCCCTCAGCCGGCCTGCACCGTCTGCAATCTGGGACCCCTCGGGGGATGTCCGACTGCCGGCTTAGGCCCGATCCCACCCACAGTCTTCGGGCCTAAATTGGCAGTCGGACATCCCTCTCGCAATCCGGGACCCTGGCTCCTGACAGCTCACCTGCCTGCCTGCCTGATCGCCCCTAACCACGCTGCCTGCCAGCCTATCAACCCCATCTGCCCCCCCCCCCGGCCGGCCTGATCGCCCCCAACTGCCCCCCTCCTGGCCTGCTTGCCCCCAATGACTCCCCCAGCGGCCTGATCGCACAGCCCCCCTGCTGCCTTGCCTACCTCTCGCTTCGCCACCACCATGGCTTTGTCCAGAAGGACGTCTGGAAGGTCCCCCGGAAGGTCCCGGTCTAATTAGCATATCACCCTTTTATTAGTATAGATTATTATTCTACTTTTATTGATGTCAGAGAGGAAGGGAGAGGGAGAGAGAGAGAGAAACACTGATGATGAGAAAGAATCAGGGACCGGCTGCCTCCTGCACGCCCCCTACTGGGGATGGAGCCCACCCACCCGGGCCTGTGCCCTTGATCGGGAATCGAACCTGACCTCCTGGTTCCTGGTCGACGCTCAACCACGGAGCCACGCCGGCCGGGCATCCTGCATTTTTTGACAAACTAGAGGCCCGGTGCACGAAATTCGGTCAACAGTGGGGTCCGGCCGGCCCGCCCCCTGATCGGGCCGAGCGGGGGATGGGCCGGCCAGGAGGAGGGGCCGTGGGAGGTTAGCCAGCCCGCCCCACCCCCGATCGGGCCGGTTGGCCGGCCGCTGTGCGTGTCATAGCGACTGGTCATTCCAGACGCTTGGCTTTTATATATATAGATAGATAGGACCAACATTGAAGGAACATATTCGTGATCTGTCCCACCCCACGGAGGAACGCCGATTTTTTGCAATGCCGGGAGGCTGGCCGCACCCACCTTCCCTCCTGATTGACATTCCAGGGTGATGTCATTCTTCGCCCGTTCTGAAGTCGGCGCCAGTATGAAATTTTAATATGCACACGGGGCAAGGGGGGGCTGGGGGGGGGTCATCGCTTAAGTGTATCGCAAGAGGCCTTCTGCCCTTGAGTTCTGGAACGCGCCCCTGTGATGAATAAATCATTCAAAACCGACGGCAGCCTTTTTATGGAGCTTTTAGGAGACGCTTTTTTTTCTTGCAGAGAAAAATGCGTATGAAAGGAAATGCAGCCCGAACCGGTGTGGCTCAGTGGGTAGAGCGTCGGCCTGCGGACGGAAGGGGTCCCGGGTTCGATTCCGGTCAAGGGCATGGACCTGTGTTGGGGCACATCCCCAGTGGGGGGCGTGCAGGAGGCAGCTGATGGATGTTTCTCTCTCATCGATGTTTCTAACTCTCTCTCCCTTCCTCTCTGTAAAAAAATCAATAAAATATATTTAAAAAAAAATAAAGGACATGCAGAAGTGTGAAAAATAGGAATCGTCACTTCATAAGACAGTGGTTACACACACACAGTTTTTATAACCGATGGTAGCCTTTTTATGATTATTTTGTTATTGTGTTTTTTCAATACATTTGTATTGATTTCAGAGAAGAAGGGGGAGAGAGAGAAACATCCATGAGGAGAGAGAACCATGGATCGGCTGCCTCCTGCATGCCCCCTACTGGCGATGGAGCCCGCAACCTGGGCATGTGCCCTTGACCGGGAATCGAACCCGGGACCCTTCTGCAGGCCGACGTTCTATCCATTGAGCCACACCGGCCAGGGCCATTTCTGAGTATTTTAAAGTTAGATGGTAGTTGCCTATGTATATCTACACGAGCGGTCCCTTGCACGAAATTTGTGCAAGGGCCTCAGCCTCACATTCCTGGCTTGTCCGGAAGGTCGTTCGGCCGTCCGGTCTAATTAGCATATTACTTTTTTATTTTTATAGATATTATAGATGTTTATCTCTATCTGTATCATTTCTAATGTATGTATATATCTGTATATTTCACAAATACACAAACAGTGTCTATAACTATTAATAAAAACCTCTCATTTCTAGGTCTATGCCTCTATCATATTGTTATCGTACAAAGCCACCATGATTTTTCACTGCGTTCATATTTGAGCTAGAGGCCCGGTGCACAAAATTCGTGCACTGGTGGGTGGTCTCACAGCCCGGCCTGCACCCTCTCACAATCTGGGACTGCTGGCTCCTAACCGCTCACCTGCCTGCCTGCCTGATCGCCCCTAAACCCTCTGCCTGCCGGCCTGATCGCCCATAACCCCTCCGCCTGCTGTCCTGATCACCCCTAACCACCTCTGCCTGCCAGCCTGATCACCCCTAACCCCCCCTCCCCTGCTGGCCTGATCGCCCCTAACTGCCCTCCCCTGCTGGCCTGATCGCCCCTAACCCCCCTCCCCTGCCGGCCTGAATGCCCCTAACTGCCCTCCCTTGCCAGCCTGATCGCCCCTAACTGTCCTCCCCTGCTGGCCTGATCACCCCTAACCGCCCTCCCCTGCTGGCCTGATCGCCCCTAACCGCCCTCCCCTGCTGGCCTGATGCCCCAACTGCCCTCCCATGCTGGCCTGATTGCCCCCAATCACCCTCCCACTGCTGGCCTGATTGCCCCTAAACTGCCCTCCCCTGCTGGCCTGATCGCCCTAACCACCCTCCCCTTTTGCCTGATTGCCCCTAACCACCTCCCCTGCTGGCCTGATCACCCCTAACCACCCTCCCATGCCGGCCTGAATGCCCCTAACTGCCCTCCCTTGCCAGCCTGATCGCCCCTAACCGCCCTCCCCTGCTGGCCTGATCGCCCCTAACCGCCCTCCCCTGCTGGCCTGATTGCCCCTAACCACCCTCCCCTGCTGGCCTGATTCACCCCTAACTGCCCTCCCCTGCTGGCCTGATCACCCCTAACTGCCCTCCCCTGCCGGCCTGATCACCCCAACCGCTTCTGCCTCGGCCCCCGCCACCGTGGCTTTGTCCGGAAGGAGATCGGACGACCGAAGCTGTTCGGTCGACCCGGTCTAATGAGCATATTGACCCTTTTATTAGTATGGATTATGCCCATATTTGTAGCAAATACTGTATGTCTATGGTAGGTGTCTGTTTCTGCATCTACCTATAGTGGTGCCATTTTTGAAGATTATATTTCCCAGAGGATTATAGCAGAAATCACTGGGGATTATAAAAAAAAACATCTTTATAGGCATCATTTTTCATGACTCATTCTCTCAGAAAGAAGGTCCCAGCTTCACTTGCTAACCATTCCTTATTTTTTTTTTGACATTTCGGGTATTTCTACAGTGTTGATCCTATAACTCATTTCTAAATCCTTCCATGTAAATCCCATATTCTTCATCCTGGAGGCACTCTTTATGTGTATGCTCTTTTTTGGTCTGTTTTTTTTTATGTTGCTTTGATTTTGTAACCCTTTGCACTCGCTTTTTTCTCGATTCCTTTATTCTACTCGGGATTTAATTGTTTAAACGCCCCAGATTTTACAAAGCGCGGCAGTAGAATGAAAAACCGGAGTTTCTTCTCATACAAACTTATTTATTTGGATTTTTTTTATGTTTCACGTTATGGATACATTCAAAGAGTAATTTTCATCTCGACATCCGAGGGCAAAAGGTTAAATCTTTTTGGTCACCTTTAAAAAAAGAAGCACTTTTGTACATACTTGAAGTCTGATGGAATATTTTACGATGGAAAATTTGAAGCTCAACCGGCGTGGCTCAGTGGGTTCAGCGTCGACCTAGGAACCAGGAGGTCACGGTTCGATTCCCGGTCAAGGGCACATGCCCGGGTTGTGGGCTCCATCCCCAGTCGGGGGCGTGCAGGAGGCAGCCGGTCCATGATTCTCTCTCCTCATGGATGTTTCTCTCTCCCTCTTCCTTTCTCTCTGAAATCAACAATATGTATAGACTAGAGGCTGGGTGCACGGATTCGTGCACCGGTGGGGTCCCTCGGCCTGGCCTGTACCCACTCACAATCCGGGACCCCTCAGGGGATGTCGGAGAGCCGGTTTTTGCTGATCCCCCAAAAGCCAGGCTGAGGGACCCCACCGGTGCACGAATCCATGCACCGGGCCTCTCGTATGCATATAAGATCTTTGGTTAATCTCTTCCCGCCCTCCCCCCTCCGTCTTTCCCTCTGAGATTCATCAGTCTGTTCCATGTTTCCATGCCTGTGTGTTGAGCGTCTGACCCCTGGTGGTCAGTGCACGTCATAGCTACCGGTCGAACGGTCACTTAGGATTTTATATACATGGAGTGGCCGGATGATGATGATCTCTGAACGCATAATCATCTGGCCACTCCGTGTCTGTCCTATAGAATAAAAGGCTAATATGCAAATGGTCCCCTCGACCGGGAGTTCGGCCAGCAGGCAGGCCGGCCAACCGCCCATGTCCCCTCCCCCTGGCCAGGCTGGCTGGACCCCACCCATGCACGAGTTCATGCACCGGGCCTCTAATATATATATATATATATATATATACACACACACATGCACGCACACACACACACACACACACACACACACACACACACACACTGAGTGGCCAGATTATTATGCATTCAGAGATCATCACAATCTGGCCACTCAGTGTCTATCCTATAGAATAAAAGGCTAATATGCAAATGGTCCCCTCGACCGGGAGTTCGACCAGCAGGCAGGCCGGCCATCCGCCCACGTCCCCTCCCCCTGGCCAGGCTGGCCAGACCCCACCCATGGACGGATTCATGCACCGGGCCTCTAATGTGTATACACACACACACACACACACACACACACACACACACACTGATTGGCCAGATTATTATGCGTTCAGAGATCATCACAATCTGGCCACTCAGTGTCTATCCTATAGAATAAAGGCTAATATGCAAATGGTCCCCTCGACCGGGAGTTCGACCGGCAGGCAGGCCGGCCAACCGCCCACGTCCCCTCCCCCTGGCCAGACTGGCCAGACCCCACCCATGTACAAATTCATGCACCGGGCCTCTAATATATATATATATATATATATACACACACTGAGTGGCCAGATGATGATGATCTCTGAACGCATTATCATCTGGCCACTCAGTGTCTATCCTATAGAATAAAAGGCTAATATGCAAATGGTCCCCTCGACTGGGAGTTCGACCAGCAGGCAGGCCGGCCAACCGCCCACATCCCCTCCCCCTGGCCAGGCTGGCCGGACCCCACCCATGGACGGATTCATGCACCGGGCCTCTAATATATATATATATATATATATATATATATATATATATATGCGCGCGCGCACACACACACACACACACACACACACACACACACACACTGAGTGGCCAGATTATTATGCGTTCAGATATCATCACAATCTGGCCGCTCCGTGTCTATTCTATAGAACAAAAGGCTAATATGCAAATGGTCCCCTCGACCGGGAGTTCGACCAGCAGGCAGGCCAGCCATCCGCCCATGTCCCCTCCCCCTGGCCAGGCTGGCCGGACCCCACCCATGCACGAATTCATGCAACAGGCCTCTAGTTTATACACACACACACACACACACACACACACACACACACACACACTGAGTGGCCAGATCATGTGTTCAGAGATCCCCACAATCTGGCCACTCCGTGTATATACTAGAGGCCCGGTGCACGAATTCGTGCACCAATGGGATCCAGCGGCCGGGCCCGATGGGGGCCCATTGGGTTGGGCTGGCGAGGGGAGCTGTTGCAAGCCGTTGGCCCCTGATCGGGGTGAGGGGCAATCGGGGGCAGGGCCAGCTGGGGGGGAGGGGCCCCGGGCGGTTGGCTGGCCGGCCCCGCCCCTGATGCGGGTTTTGGGAGCTGATCAGGGGCAGGGCTGGCCGGGGATGGAGGGCCGATCGGGGCTCGGATCAGGCCGGTTGGCTGCCGCAATGCTCATCATAACCATCAGTTGTTCTGGTCATTCCGCCGTTCGGTCGCTGGGCTTTTATATATAGAGAGAGAGGGTATGTAAAAAGGGAAAATTTCAGGTACGTGGAAGAATGCGGAAAACCGAGTCATGCGTTTCCTGGACCCGTCGCTCAGGTTCAGCAAATACGAGGGCGTGAACCATCGCTCATATGCAGCCTCACCCATCCCCCGGCTGTCATTCATGCGTCGTGTGGTTCATCGAAAGAGACACCCTGCCCCCCTGTCATTCATCTACAGATAGAGAGTGTATGGCTCTAAAACACAAGGACCTTTTTAAAAAAAATATATATATTTTATTGATTTTTTTTTACAGAGAGGAAGGGAGAGGGAGAGAGAGGTAGAAACATCGATGAGAGAGAAACATCCATCAGCCGCCTCCTGCACGCCCCCACCTGGGGACGTGCCTGCAACCAAGGTCCATGCCCTTGACCGGAATCGAACCCGGGACCCTTCAGTCTGCAGGCCGACGCTCTATCCACTGGGCCACACAGGTCAGGGCTATTTTATTTCATTTTATTTTATCTGTTTATTTATTTATTTATGTTAAATATATTTTATTGATTTTTTTACAGAGAGGAAGGGAGAGGGATAGAGAGCTAGAAACATCGATGAGAGAGAAACATCCATCAGCTGCCTCCTGCACGCCCCCCACTGGGGATGTGCCCGCAACCAAGGCACAGGCCCTTGACCGGAATCGAACCCGGGACCCTTCCGTCCACAGGCCGACGCTCTATCCACTGAGCCACACCAGTTAGGACTAAGAATCTTTTTTTATTTATTTTTTTTGCAAAGCCATCCCATCTTGACTGCCCCTCAAAGTGTCCATATCCATTTTCTCTTATTTATTTTATTTTTAAATATTTTTTTAATTTGATTTCAGAGAGGAAGAGAGAGTGTGTGTGAGAGAGAGAGAAACATCCGTGATGAGAGAGAATCATGGGTCGGCTGCCTTCTGCACACCCCCTATTGGGGATGGAGCCCACAACCCGGGCCTGTGCCCTTGACCGGGAATCGAACCCAGGACCCCTCAGTCCGCAGGCCGATGCTCCATCCACTGAGCCACCCCGGCCGGGGCGCCGATTGGATTTCCTTTCATTTCTTCTCGCCCGTCTGTCTCCCTCTCCATCTTCTTTCGTGCAGGGTGTCTGCCTCCTCGATGGAAGTAGGTTACGGCATCAGCAGAACGTGGAGCTCGGAGTTATTTTTAAAGGCACGGGCGCGGCTTCCGGGCTGTTCCGTCTTAGGTGCCCGGCTGCCTGGGGAGGGAGGTTTTGAAAGCTCAGTCCCTCCCGCCAGGTGTGTGTGTGGGGGCGCGCTCAGGGGATCCTGGGCCTCATGTCACCTGGTTCCCAACGACGAGGTGGAGGTGGAGGGAGAGAGGGGAGGTAGCCTCTGATCTACCGTTATACACACACATGTACACACAGACACATACACAGTCACACACTTATACACAGGTACACACACACACACAGAGATACACTTATACACAAACACACATACACATACACACACACAGACACACACATGTATACACAGACACACACTTATACACAGATACACACAGATACACACATACACACACATGTATACACAGACACATACACAGTCACACACTTATACACAGGTACACACACACACACAGAGATACACTTATACACAAACACACATACACATATACACACACAGAGACAGACACACACACATGTATACACAGACACACACTTATACACAGATACACACAGATACACACATACACACACATGTATACACAGACACATACACAGTCACACACTTATACACAGGTACACACACACACACACAGATACACTTATACACAAACACACATACACATACACACACACAGACACACACATGTATACACAGACACACACTTATACACAGATACACACAGATACACACATACACACACATGTATACACAGACACATACATAGTCACACACTTATACACAGGTACACACACACAGAGATACACTTATACACAAACACACATACACATATACACACAGAGAGACAGACACACACACATGTATACACAGACACACACTTATACACAGATACACACACATACAGACACATACACACATACACACACATGTATACACAGACACATACACAGATACACACTTATACACAGATACACACACATACACACACACGTATACCCAGACACACACACAGATACACACTTATACAGATACACACACACATACACAAACACACATATACAGACACACACGTATACCCAGACACATACACAGATACACACTTATACACAGATACACACACACACACAAACACACACACAGTCACACACATATACACACACACACAAACACACACACAGTCACACACAGACACATACACAGACACACATACACACATGTGCACAGACACACACACATACATACACATACACACACAGACAGACACACACATACACAGACACACACAGACATAGACACACATACACACATGTGCACAGACACACACATATACACACACATACAGAGATGCACATACACACATGCACATACATATATACAGACACATATACACATGTATGTAGACACATACACACATGCATATACATATACACACATATACACACATATACACACAGAGAGACACATACACAGACATATACACATACACAGACATATATATGCACATACACATATATACACAGACACACACAGATAGACACATAAACACATATACACAGACACACACATACACACATATACACAGAAAAACACACACATATACATACTTATACACATATATACAGACACACACATATACATACTTATACACATATATACAGACAGACACACACATATATACATAGACATGTACAGACATATATACACACACATATATACATGTACAGACATATATACACACACATGTACACAAATGCACAACTACACACAGACATACACATGCACACACATATACGCATACACACATGTATACATACATATATACAGACACACATGTACACACACATATACACACAGAGATACACGCATAACCACACATTCACGTAGTAGACACGCACACACATTCTGCAAACATTTTTCCCCTTTGCCATTTCACAGTAAAACCAGATGCTGTCAGCCTGGTGGAAGTCCATGGTACGAATTATATTTAGAAAGATAAAGACTCAAGCGTTTCCTTGGCCGGTGTGGCTCAGTGGATAGAGCCTCAGCCTGCGGACTGAAGGGTCCCGGGTTCGATTTCCGGTCAAGGGCACAGGCCCGGGTTGTGGGCTCCATCCCCAGTAGGGGGTGTGCAGGAGGCAGCCGGTCCATGATTCTCTCTCCTCATGGATGTTTCTCTCTCTTCCTCTCTGAAATCAATAACAAAATATCTATATCTATATCTATATCTATATCTATATCTATATCTATATCTATATCTATATCTATATCTATATCTGTATATCTATACATATATATAGACATATATATATACATATATACCTATATATCTATATCTATATATCTATATCTATATCTATATCTATATCTATATCTATATCTATATCTATATCTATCTATACATATATATCTATACATATATATATACATATATACCTATATATCTATATCTATATTTATATATATATATATATATATATATATATATTTAAAAAATCTATTGTGTTATGCCCTGACTGGTGTGGCTCAGTGGATAGAGCCTCAGCCTACGGACTGAAGGGTCCCGGGTTCGATTCCCGTCAAGGGCATGTGCCTTGGTTGCGGGCACATCCCCAGTGGGGGCGTGCAGGAGGCAGCTGATGGATGTTTCTCCCTCATCGCTGTTTCTAGCTCTCTCTCCCTCTCCCGTCCTCTCCGTAAAAAATCAATAAAAAATATAAAAAAATATTTAAAAAAATTAAAATGTGATGACTTGATTCCCTCAGATCTATAACCCGGGCCCTGTGGCTCTCGGGCCGAATACTCCTCCTTAGGGAGACCTCGCCGCGTCCATGTCAAACGCCCTCTCGGGTCAGAAGCCGTTCTAGAATGAGGTGCAGGCAGGTCGGGTTCCACACAGAGAATCCCATTGTCTGTGGGGGGGGGGGACGCGCTCTGTGCCCGGGCCCGGGCGGTGGAAAACATTAGGCGAACTGTGCCCCGAGGGACAGACGCCCCATTATTCTGGGCCTCCCATCTCCATCAGCAGCATCGGCTCGATGAATCGTACCCGTTGTCCTGAGAGCGTGGGGTCGGTGGCTCGTGGGCTGGGGGGTGGAGGGGAGAGGTGCGTCGACCTCATTTCGTTTCTCCGAAAAGGAAGATGAGACGGAAGCGTGGGAGAGCTTGGGGCGGGCATGAAAGGGGGGAAGGAAGGGAGAGAGAGAGATCCTTCGGATGAAATGCAGCCAGGTTATCTAAGATTTTGGGGGGCGGAAATCGCCCTGGCTGGTGTGGCTCATTGGATAGAGTGCAGGGCGGATGAGACTGAAAACGCTGTCAGACCCTGTACCTGCAAAACATGGATTGGCACTTGAGGAAATCCCCTGGGTAAATACATACATGAAGCATGACTTGGATTCAACAGAGAACGGACTGCCACGTATATGTGTGTGTATATAAACCACACACACACACACACACACACACACACACACACACACACACACACTGGTTGACCCCAGACCTTGAATGAGATAAGAGAGAAATGGCGTTTCAAAGATGATGGTGGTACGACCTCTTCCGGCTAGGAGACAATGTTGCCAAAGCAAATATATATATATATATATATATATATATAATATATATATATAATACACACACTAGAGGCCCGGTGCACAAAATTCATGCATGGGGGTGGTGGTGGGGAAATGTGTCCCTTCAGCCCAGCCTGCACCCTCTCCAATCTGGGACCCATCCGGGGATGTCCGACTGCCGGTTTTTTATATGCACGGAGTGGCCTGCAGACTGAAGGGTCCCGGGTTCGATTCCCGGTCAAGGGCACGTGTCCTGGTTGCCGGCTCGATCCCCAGTGGGGGGGGGGGGGCGTGCAGGAGGCAGCCGATCCGTGATTCTCTCTCCTCATGGAGGTTTCTCTCTCTCCCTCTCCTTTCCTCTCTGAGATCAATAAAAATCTATATATATAAAAGCCTACACGACCATCGCAACCGAACGGATGACCGAACAGGCTGCGTGGGGCATCCAGGCCCGCAGGGGGGGGCAATTGGGGGCGACCAGTCCATCAGTGGGGGCAGTAAGGGGTGACCAGGCCGGCGGGGGGGAGCAGTTAGGGGCGACCAGGCCAGTGGGGGGGGGGCAGTCAGGGGCAACTAGGCTGGCAGGGGGCGTAGTTGGGGATGACCAGACCAGCAGGGGGGGCAGTTAGGGGTGACGAGGCATGCAGGCAGGTGAGCAGTTAGGAGCCAGTGGTCCTGGATTGTGAGAGGGATGTCCGACTGCCGGCTTAGGCCTGATCCTGGGGATCCTGGGGACCGGGCCTAAACCGGCAGTCGGACATCCCCCGAGGGGTCCCAGATTGGAGAGGGTGCAGGCTGGGCTAAAGGGACACCTTCCCCCCACCCCTGTGCATGAATTTCGTGCACCGGGCCTCTAGTATATATATATTTGCTTTGGCGACATCGTCTCCTTGCAGGAAGGGGCCGTACCACCATCATCTTTGAAACGCCTTTTCCCTCTTATCTCATTCAAGGTCTGGGCTCAACCAACCCCCGTGAAATGCAATAACGTGGGACTTAGGGACGCGACGCATTGGGGACTATTTAGATACGAGGAAAGGAACATTGTCATGAAACCATATTGAAGAGTCCGAGCCCATCGATGGCATCTTTTAGGAAGATAGTAGAAGGCCCGGTGCAAGAATTCGTGCACCAGTGGGGTCCCTCGGCCTGGCCTGCGGGATCGGGCCGTAACCGGCTCTCCGACATCCCCCGAGGGGTCCCGGATTGCGAGAGGGTGCAGGCCAGGCCGAGGGACCCCACCGGTGCACGATTGGGGCCGGGGAGGGACGCGGGAGGTTGGCCAGCCGGGGAGGGACCGCGGGAGGGCTCCAGGGCGTGTCCGGCCCGTCTTGCTCAGTCCCGATCGGCCGAACCCCAGCAGCAAGCTCACCTACCGGTCAGAGCATCTGCCCCCCTGGTGGTCAGTGCACGTCATAGCGATTGGTCGACCGGTCGACTGTCTGCTCCCTGGTGGTCAGTGCACGTCATAGCGAGCGGTTCAGCGGCCTTAGCATATCATTAGCATATTACGCTTTGGTTGACCGGCCGCCTGGTCGACCGGACACTTAGCATGTTAGGCTTTTATTCTATAGGATCTATACCCTTCTCTCTTCCGTTCTAGGTGTCTTTCTGCCCGGCTCCCCAGGACGAACTGGAATGGCTTTGCAGGGTTCGAGGAATCCCCGAGGCTTCCGTTGTGAAGATGAAATTATTTGGAGAGCCTTCCTTGAAGCGTTATCGTAGTGTGGACGTTATCGCTCTTCGCGTCCTCGTCTGACATTGCTCCAAAGGTTTGTTTGCTAAGAGCTCCTTTGTTTGCTAAGATTCCGTTGAGTCGTATAAGGGTTTTTTTTAAAAAAATATATATATTTTTATTGATTTCAGAGAGGAAGGGAGGGGGAGCAAGATGCAGAAACATCCAGGTTGAGAGAGAATCATGGATCGGCTGCCTCCTGCACGCCCCCGACTGGGGATGGAGCCCGCAACCCGGGCATGTGCCCTTGACCGGAATCGAACCCGGGACCCTTCAGTCCGCAGGCCGACGCTCTATCCACTGGGCCACACTGGCTAGGGCAATAAAAATATATATTTTTTTTTTTTTTTAAAAAAAGAATTACTTTATGTCACTCGCACTAACTAGTTCTTGTAACTAACTACCCTCAAGAAAGCTGGTAAAGAATGTGACCTTGCCCAGCCAGTGTGGCTCAGGGGTTGAGGGTCGACCTAGGAACCAGGAGGTCACGGTTCGATTCCCGGTCAGGGTTCGATCCCCAGTAAGGCGGCTTGCAGGAGGCAGCGGATCCATGATGCTCTCTCATGATTGATGTTTATCTCTCTCTCTCTCTCTCCCTCTCTCTCTCTCTCTCTCTCTCTTTCCCTCCCCCTCTCTCTTCCTCGCTGAAATCAATCTATATATATAAAAGCCCAAGCGACTGTTGCGACCGGTCGCTATGACACGCACTGACCACCAGGGGGCCGACGCTCAATGCGGGAGCTGCCCCCGGCTGGTCAGCGCACTCCCACAGCCCACCTCCTGTGGACCCTCCGGCCGCCCCCCCATGGCCGCCTACCAGCCCCGATCGCCGGCCAGGCCGAGGGACCCCACCCGTGCACGAATTGGTGCACCGGGCCCCTAGTAAAAATATATATTAAAAAAAAAAAAAGAATGCATGCTTGATGTTGCCGCCGTCCCCCAGTCCCCCTTCTCTTTCCCTGCGTGCAGCAACCTCTGTCGCTCTGTGTGATTGACAGGGAACCATGTTCTGAGCTCGAAAGGCAGAGAGTGTCCCCGGGGCCGAGATCGTCCAGGCGTCTCCCCGGAAGAACCGGGTCATGGTGAGTGTCTCCCACAAGCCCCCTCTGCCGCCGGGTTCCCCGGAACCCAGCAGCCCGTGCCCACAGCTCCGGGGGCGAAAATCTCTGTCCAGTGCCAATGGGCCGAGGCACAAGTGGGGTGATTCCGAGGGCCCTGGGGTGCCCCTCCCAGCAGGGGTTGGGAACGGAGGGTCGTGCAAGCATGGGTCCTTTGTTCCATCGCCGCCGTGTCCACGGGAGAGTGTCGGCGTGCATCGGTCCGCGGTCGGCGGGGAGGTGAGCGTGGGACCCGGGAGCTGCCTGTGATCATGGAAAGAGGGACAACCTTGTTGCAGAAATCAGAGCCCCCAGCCCTTTGCAGACCCCCAGCCCTTTGCAAATCCCCAGCTCTTTGCAAACCCCCAGCCCTTTGCAAACCCCCAGCCCTTTGCAGACCCCCAGCCCTTTGCAAACCCTCAGCCCTTTGCAGACCCCCAGCCCTTTGCAAACCCCCAGCCCTTTGCAAACCCCCAGCCCTTTGCAGACCCCCAGCCCTTTGCAGACCCCCAGCCCTTTGCAGACCCCCAGCTCTTTGCAAACCCCAGCCCTTTGCAGACCCCCAGCCCTTTGCAGACCCCCAGCCCTTTGCAAACCCCCAGCCCTTTGCAAACCCCCAGCCCTTTGCAGACCCCCAGCCCTTTGCAGACCCCCAGCCCTTTGCAGACCCCCAGCCCTTTGGAAACCCCCAGCCCTTTGCAAATCCCCAGCTCTTTGCAAACCCCCAGCCCTTTGCAAACCCCCAGCCCTTTGCAAACCCCAGCCTTTGCAAACCCCCAGCCCTTTGCAAACCTCCAGCCCTTTGCAGACCCCCAGCCCTTTGCAGACCCCAGCCCTTTGTATACCCCCAGCCCTTTGCAAACCCCCAGCCCTTTGCAAACCCCCCAGCCCTTTGCAGACCTCCAGCCCTTTGCAGACCCCCAGCCCTTTGCAGACCCCAGCCCTTTGTATACCCCCAGCCCTTTGTATACCCCCAGCCCTTTGCAAACCCCCAGCCCTTTGCAAACCCCCAGCCCTTTGCAGACCCCCAGCCCTTTGCAGACCCCCAGCCCTTTGCAGACCCCCAGCCCTTTGCAGACCCCCAGCCCTTTGCAGACCCCCAGCCCTTTGCAGACCCCCAGCTCTTTGCAAACCCCAGCCCTTTGCAGACCCCCAGCCCTTTGCAGACCCCCAGCCCTTTGCAAACCCCCAGCCCTTTGCAGACCCCCAGCCCTTTGCAGACCCCCAGCCCCTCGCAGACCCCCAGGCCTTTGCAGACCCCCAGCCCTTTGCAAACCCCGAGCCCTTTGCAGACCCCAGCCCTTTGCAGACCTCCAGCCCTTTGCAGACCCCCAGCCCTTTGCAGACCCCCAGTCCTTTGCAGACCCCCAGCCCTTTGCAGACCCCAGCCCCTCGCAGACCCCCAGGCCTTTGCAGACCCCCAGCCCTTTGCAAACCCCGAGCCCTTTGCAAACCCCAGCCTTTGCAGACCCCCAGCCTTTTGAGACCCCCAGCCCTTTGAGACCCCCAGCCCTTTGCAGACCTCCAGCCCTTTGCAAACCTCCAGCCCTTTGCAGACCCCCCAGCCCTTTGAGACCCCCAGCCCTTTGCAGACCCTCAGCCTTTGCAGACCCCCCAGCCCTTTGAGACCTCCAGCCCTTTGCAGACCCCCAGCCCTTTGCAAATCCCCATCCTTTGCAGACCCCCAGCTCTTTGAGACCCCAGCCCTTTGCAGACCCCCAGCCCTTTGCAAACCCCCCAGCCCTTTGCAGACCCCCAGCCCTTTGCACACCCCCAGCCCTTTGCAAACCCCAGCCCTTTGCAAACCTCCAGACCTTTGCAAACCCCCAGCCCCTTGCAGACCCCCAGCCCTTGCAGACCCCCAGCCCTTTGCAGACCCCCAGCCCCTTGCAGACCCCCAGCCCTTTGCATACCTGTGAACTGCCCACGTGGCGCACCCTTTTGCCCACTTCCCCATGTCACCTTTCTCCTTCTACCCATATAAGCAGCTGGCTTATGGGGGGGCTGCAGAGCAGATTTTTGTGGGTGACCTGCTGCTCTCTCAGCTGCCGGCAGGACTGGAATAAACGCTCATGAAGGATTAAAATAATAAATTCGTCAGCCGCCTGATCTACCTGTTGCAAACTCCTCTGAAATGCATCCTTGCAGCCATCGATCTGTCACACAAAGCTCACTCTATTCTAAAGCAGCGATTTCCAACCTTTTACCTCTCATGGCATCCACACAGTAATTCCTAAAACACACCCCTTGCCCTGGCCGGTGTGGCTCAGTGGATAGAGCGTCGGCCTGCGGACGGAAGGGTCCTGGGTTCGATTCCCGGTCAAGGGCATGTACCTTGGTTGCGGGCACATCCCCAGTGGGGGGCATGCAGGAGGCAGCTGATGGATGTTTCTGTCTCATCGATGTTTCTAACTCTCTATCCCTTTCCCTTCCTCTCTGTAAAAAATCAATAAACTATATTTAAAAAAAAATAAAAAAACCCACAAAAAACATATCCCTTCACACCGGAAAGCTATTGTGTGGGTTGTTGTAATTTATATATATATATATATATATATATATATATATAGTCTCCAGGAAAAGAGGTAGGTGCCAATGACTAAATAGTTAGGCATTGCATGTTTTAAAAATTCTTGCCTGGCCAGTGTGGCTCAGTGGTTGAGCATTGACCTAGGAACCAGGAGGTCAGGGTTCGATTCTCAGTCAAGGGCACATGCCCGGTTGCGGGCTCGATCCCCAGTAGGGGGCGTGCAGGAGGCAGCCGGTCCATGATTCTTTCTCATCATGGATGTTTCCCTCTCTCTCTCCCTCTCTCTCTGAAATCAATAAAAATATATATTTTTAAAATGTACATGACCAGATGAATGGATGGATGGATGGACGGATGGATGGCTGGCTGGCTGGCTGGCTGGATGGCTGGCTGGCTGGCTAAATAAATGGATGGATGGATGGATGGATGGATGGATGGATGGTAGATGGATGGATGGATGGATGGATGGTAGATGGATGGATGGTAGATGGATGCATAAATGGATGGATAAATGGATGGATGGATGGATGGATGGATAAATGGATGGATGGATAAATGGATGGATGGATGGATGCATGGATGGATGGATGGATGGATGGATGGATGGATGGATGGATGGATGCATAAATGGATGGATGGATGGATGGATGGATGGATGGATGGATGGATGGATAAATGGATGGATGGATGGATGGATGGATGGATGGATGGATGGATGCATGGATGGATGGATGGAGGGATGGATGCATAAATGGATGGATAAAATGGATGGATGGATGGATGGATGGATGGATAAATGGATGGATGGATAATGGATGGATGGATGGATGGATGTGATGGATGGATGGATGCATAAATGGATGGATGGATGGATGGATAAATGGATGGATGGATAAATGGATGGATGGATGGATGGATGGATGCATAAATGGATGGATAAATGGATGGATGGATGGATGGATGGATGGATGCATAAATGGATGGATAAATGGATGGATGGATGGATGGATGGATGGATGGATGGATGGATGCATGGATGGATGGATGGATGGATGGATGCATAAATGGATGGATAAATGGATGGATGGATGGATGGATGGATAAATGGATGGATGGATAAATGGATGGATGGATGGATGGATGGATGGATGGATGCATAAATGGATGGATAAATGGATGGATGGATGGATGGATGGATGCATGGATGGATGGATGGATGGATGGATGCATAAATGGATGGATAAATGGATGGATGGATGGATGGATGGATGGATGGATGGATGGATGCATGGATGGATGGATGGATGGATGGATGGATGCATAAATGGATGGATAAATGGATGGATGGATGGATGGATGGATGGATGGATGGATGGATGGATAAATGGATGGATGGATAAATGGATGGATGGATGGATGGATGGATGGATGAGATGGATGCATAAATGGATGGATGGATGGATGGAAGGATGGATAAATGGATGGATGGATAAATGGATGGATGGATGGATGGATGGATGGATGCATAAATGGATGGATAAATGGATGGATGGATGGATGGATGGATGGATGGATGGATGGATGGATAAATGGATGGATGGATGGATGGATGGATGCATAAATGGATGGATGGATGGATGCATGCATGCATGCATAAATGGATGGATGGATGAATAAATGGATGGATGGATGGATGGATGGATGAATAAATGGATGGATGTATGGATGGATGGATGCATAAATGGAAACACAATCTTTCTAATAGAGAAATCCCAAAAACCAAAATCCGCCAGCATTGCATGGTGTGTGGCCGTGAGTATCCTCATGGACAGCTCTGTTTTGCGGATCAGGCCGCCCTTGGGGTTCGCTGGGAGAATTTCATAAACACCAGTGCTGCTTGTGTTTTGTCCCTACCTCTCCCCTCTACACCCCCACCCCAAGATTCCTAGTCTGCCGGCTCAGGGTGCAGCTGGACAGGGAGATTGTTCTGTCATCCCCGAGGGACCCGACACACAGCCGCCTTTGAGATCCAGGGACCGAGAGCGGCTGGGAGTGTTGCTTTCAATTGAACATCCCATCCAGCCCTGGCTGGTGTGGCTCAGTGGTTAGAGCGTTGGCCCGCAGACCGAAGGTCCTGGGTTCAATTCCAGGTCAAGGGCACATGCCCGGGTTGCGGGCTCCGTCCTCCCCGGCCCGGGCCCTGGTCGGGGCGCGTGCAGGAGGCAAACCCATCGATGTGTCTCTCTCACATCGATGTCTCCCTCTGTCTCTCCCTCTCCCGTCCACTCTCCCTAAAAATCACTGCAAATATATCCTCGGGTGAGGAGTAAAAAAAAACAGTGAACGGTAAAAATAAAGAAACAAACAGACGAATAAATAAAATAAAGTAAAAAAAAAAAATAAAAATTCAAATTTAATTAAAAAGAATAAAGTCCGATCCACTGTTCCCTTCACCTGGATACAGATCTTCCCATTAAAAATAATCTATATATATATATAAAAGCCTAAGAGACTGTTGCAACCGAAACAACCGAACGGACGTCCGAACAGGCTGCATGGGGAGACCAGGCCGGCAGGGGGGGCAGTTAGGGGCGACCAGGCCAGCAGGGGTGGGCAGTGAGGGGCGATCAGGCCTGCAGGCAGAGGCGGTTAGGGGTGATCAGGCCGGCGGGGGGGCGGGGGGGAGGGCAGTGAGGGGCGATCAGGCAGGCAGGCAGGTGAGTGGTTAGGATCCAGCGGTCCAGGATTGTGAGAGGGATGTCCGACTGTCTAAACCCTCAGCCTGACATCCCCCGAAGGGTCCCGGATTGGAGAGGGTGCAGGCTGGGCTGAGGGGACCCTCCCCCTCCTGTGCACGAATTTCATGCACCGGGCCTCTAGTAATAATAATAATAAGGGTGCAGCCCGGCCAGCGTGGGTCAGTGGTTGAGCGTCGACCTAGGAACCAGGCGGTCCCGGGTTCGATTCCCGGTCAAGGGCACAGGCCCAGGTTGCGGGCTCCATCCCCAGTCGGGGGCGTGCAGGAGGCAGCCGATCCATGATTCACTCTCCTCATGGATGTTTCTCTCTCTCTTTCCCTTCCTCTCTGAAACCAATAAATATATATATATTTTTAAAAAAGGGTTCAGGTTGAGAATTGTTTTATTCCTTTATCATCTGATGTGTTCTTTCTAGCAAATGCTGCAGCCCCTTAAAAAGGGCCGAATACCCCTCTCAGAACCACTTCCTTTTTTAAAAAGAAAATATATATTTTTATTGATTTCAGAGAGGAAGGGAGAGGGAGAGAGAGAGAGAGAAACATCCACGAGGAGAGAGAATCATGGACCGGCTGCCTCCTGCACGCCCCCCTTCTGGGGATCCAGCCCGCAACCCGGGCCTGTGCCTTTGACCGGGAATCGAACCCGTGACCTCCTGGTTCACAGGTCGACGCTCAACCCCTGAGCCACGCCATCCGGGGTCTGTTTATCGTTTCTTGCATGCATTCGGCCTGGGGTTTCGTCGACGTTGCATGAGGAGCTCGGTCTTCAAACCGCACCCGTCCCGTCCTCCTGGCCAGACCACGATTTGATAAGAAGATTCTATGCCCATGTGTGCGTGCGTGACCTCTTGGTGACCCCGTCGGCGTGGGCCTGCTGAAGACAAGGGGCATGAACAGAAGATCTTTCAGATCATTAAACCAGGCCAGCTCCCACATTCCGGGCCGAGGGTTTAATTGGGTTTAATTGGGCTTCATTGGGTTTCATTGGGTTGAGAAGAAAGAATAAGTCTTAATGGCAGGCCTGCGAATAGCCCAGGACCATGGCCGGCAAACCGCGGCCCGCGAGCCACAGGCGGCTCTCCGGCCCCTGGAGGGTGGCTCTTCCACAAAACACCACGGCCCGGGCGCGTCTGTGTGGAAGACGTGGCGTTCGAAGACGTTGACGTTTAAAAAATGTGGCTCTCCAAAGAAATTTCATGTGGTTCCTGTGGATTTTGGCTCTTTGGACGCATGAGTTTGCCGACCGCTGACCCAGGAAAAGCATTCTGGCAGAAAAAAAACATCTGTGGCTTCTGATTATTACAGAGAGAAATAAAAAAAAATTCAACCTTTCCATGTGCTTGTGTGTAACTGGGACATGTTAACCCCCCACACGTATGGGGTGTGTCCCCCCCACTCCGAATGTGTACACGTTTCAAGAGCTGAGAACTCGCTTCCTGTTGACCCTGAAGTGTATGTTAATCCACAACGGCTTCATCATCCTTCCACGCGTGAATCTGTTTTTTTTTTGGGGGCGGCACCTTTTATGTTTAAGAAAAGCCAGAGGTGTTTGATTTCTTTAAAATATATATATATTTTTATTGATTCCAGAGAGGAAGGGAGAGAGAGGAGAGAGAGAAACATCGGTGATGAGAGAGAATCATGGACCGGCTGCCTCCTGCACGCCCCCCACTGGGGATGGAGCCCGCAACCCGGGCATGTGCCCTTGACGGGAATCGAACCCGGGACCCTTCAGTCCGCAGGCGACGCTCTATCCACTGAGCCAACACCAGCTGGGGCTCGTAAGGTTTTTATTTTTTTATTTATTTTTTATTTTAATTTTTTAAAATATATTTTATTGATTTTTTTTTACAGAGAGGAAGGGAGAGGGACAGAGAGAAACATCCAGAGAGAGAGAATCATGGACGGCTGCCTCCTGCACGCCCCCTACTGGGGATCGAGCCCGCAACCCGGGCCTGTGCCCTTGACCGGGAATCGAACCCTGACCTCCTGGTTCCTAGGTCGACGCTCAACCACGAGCCACGCCTGTGTTTAACGTTTGGGGACTTGATCGTTCATTCAACCGAGACTTAGATGGAGCTTTTCCCAAAAGGGAGGCGTTGTTTGAGGTGGTCGGACACGCATGAAATTGAATCATGACTCGTGGTACTCCATGGAGTCATCGCTGTGCAAATTCACCCGTCCGCTCGGCCCGTGTGGCTCAGTGGTTGAGCGTCCGTCAGCCCAGGAACCAGGAGGTCTGGGTTCGATTCCCTGCCAGGGCCCAGGCCCAGGTTGTGGGCTCGATCCCCAGGTGGGGGCGTGCAGGAGGCGGCCGGTCCATGAATTCGCTCTCATCATGGATGTTTCTGTCTCTCTCTCCCCCTCCCTTTCTCTCTGAAATCAATCCGATATAATAAAAGCCTAATATGCTAAGTGTCGGTTGTCTGGTCGGCCGTTCAACCAATCAGAGCGTAATATGCTAATGATATGCTAAGGCCGCTCAACCGCTCGCTATGACGTGCACTGACCACCAGGGGGCAGACAGTCGACCGGTCGACCAGTCGCTATGACGTGCACTGACCACCAGGGGGCAGAGCTCGATTGGTAGGTTAGCTTGCTGCTGGGGTCGGCCGATCGGGACTGAACGAGACGGGCCGGACACGCCCTGGAGCCCTCCCGCGGTCCCTCCCGGCTGGCCAACCTCCCGCGTCCCTCCCCGGCCCCGATCGTGCACCGGTGGGGTCCCTCGGCCTGGCCTGGTCCTCTCACAATCCGGGTAGGGACACCCCTCCTCCAGGTGCACGAGTTTCGTGCACCGGGCCTCTAGTTAAATATATTTAACGAAAACCAACATTCTACGGGAATAAGAATTGAACGGCGTGCCGGGGTCCCAGGCTGCACGGGGGCGTTCGCGGCCCAGGTGGCTCCGTTCTCGGCCTCATTATCCTCATCCTCTTTTCTTCCCGCCAGGCTGACCGCTGGGCCCCGGATTTATCCTAACGGAGCGTCCTCGTCGGCCGCTGTTGGATGGTCTCGCCTCCTTGGAGCCGCGTCCTTGTTGGTATCGTCGGATTTCAGGATCACGAGACGTCTCCTCTCTCGACCATGGCTGCCGGGACACGGCTGGCTCTGTCCTTGACCGTGACCTCTGTCTATGACCTCTCGACGAGCCGTCCCATCCAGCCCATCGCGTCTCCCGGGCCGTCGCCTGCCTGGCTTTCCCCCCCTCCCCCGCGCGGGCTGGCTCCCCGGCTCCGACCGGCTCCGACCCGCTCTGCGTGTTGCTCGGGGCCGCGTCTCCCAGACGGATGTGGCCCTGAATCATGTCGGGACCCCGAGGACTGGCATGGGTCCCCCTCGCCATGCTCAGGTCCGGCGTCTACCTGTGGGTCACGGCGCTCGCCCTCCGCGTCCCGCCCGCCGAGGGCCAGGCCCCGCACCCCGTGGTCAGCACCAACTACGGCAAGATCCGTGGCCTGCGGACGCCGCTGCCCAATGAGATCCTGGGCCCCGTGGAGCAGTACCTGGGGGTGCCCTACGCCTCGCCCCCGACCGGGGAGCGGCGGTTCCAGCCCCCCGAGCCCCCTTCGTCCTGGACCGGGGTGCGGAACGCCACGCAGTTTGCCGCCGTCTGCCCCCAGCACCTGGACGAGCGGTCGCTGCTGCACGACATGCTGCCTGTCTGGTTCACGGCCAACCTGGACACGCTCATGACTACGTGCAGGACCAGAGCGAGGACTGCCTGTACCTCAACATCTACGTGCCCACGGAGGACGGTAAGTGCCCGGCGGACACTCACGGCCGCGCCCGCCGGCCAACTCCCCTCCCGTGTGCCCGTGGCGGGGGGGGGGGGCCCCGTCACGGGTCGATGATCTGTGACCCGTGGAGAGCCGTCTCCCGTGTTTCGAAGGCGGTCACGCATCCTTGGTGCCTCTGTGTTTCCTTGGCTTGTATGGACGGACGGTCCGTGCCAGAATGAATGGCTTCACCATTTTTATACCCAGCCCTTCTAGCCGCGCGGGGGGTGTCGACGGGCAGGTGTGAAAACAACGTGAGTATAAGAGTGATTGCTCGGTGGCCTACAGCGGGCTCCCCCGTAGAGGGGTCAGTCGACCCCCCGAAAATAACGGAATCGACGCCACATGACAGAATGATGGAAATGCGGAATGCGCGATCTTTGCCACGCTCACGTGGGTGAGCTGAGAATTGCAAGGACTCTTCCCGCGGGCGTTCATTTTCGGCGAGTTGACGGGTCTTCGTTCGGTTTTTGTGTTGAGTGTGGAGCGGGAGGACGAGGTGTGGGAATACACCCGCAAGGGGTGTGTTTTTTTTTTTTTTTAATAAAAAGGTTGGACTTCATTGTTGGGGGACGCAGCGGGGCGGGGCGGGGGGGGTTCATGTTGTTAACAGAAACCTGGGGTTCCTTTCCGTCCGACACGCACCGCGATCGGACGGCGGATGGGGCGTCGTCCGACGGTTGTGGCTCCGTGATGACATTCTGTGTTTGCCTGCGGGACACGGGCCCTTGTGTTTTGAGTAACACGCCGTGAAAAAAAAATAAAATAAATCTGTAGGAACGGCCACGTTCCATTTCGGAATTGAATCCAAAGCTGGTAACAGTTGTCTATCTCCTGTCTACGAGATTTGTTTTTTATTGATTTTTTTTGAAAGAGAGGAAGGGAGAGGGAGAGAGACAGGGAATCATCCACGATGAGAGAGAATCACGGATCGGCAGCCTCCTGCACGCCCCCGACTGGGGATCGAGCCTGCGACCCGGGCATGTGCCCTTGACCGGGAATCGAACCCTGACCTCCTGGTTCACAGGTCGATGCTCAACCCCTGAGCCACGCCGGCCGGGCCACGTACATTTCAAGTTAAAAATATTTTATAACGTCTCACCAGACGAAAATGATGCGTCCAGGACACCTCGATTCCCGTTTCGCCGTTTCGCCGTTTGCATATGCTGTTTTTAGACGCGGAGAAAGAGAGCTGTCTTTAGCCGCGTAAATTCGGATTTCTAATTGAGACGTGTCTCGATCGGATTTTCTGGGATCGAGCACGTCCCTTACAAGCATCGCAGACCTGACGGACTAAGAAAACGAAACTGTGTCCGTTAGGAGGTTTATGGAGGACACTCTCCCGCCCCCGACCCCCACCTTGAATCCTCGTACGATGACTTTTCCTGGATAGTTTTGGGTGCCCTGCCTGCAATAAACCCTGACATTATTCAGAGATCTCCAACCTTCAGTGTTGCCTGCCATCCACCCCTTTCTGTAGGTAGATTCTGAAAGGCGATGCAGCCCTGGCCGGTGCGGCTCAGTGGATAGAGCGTCGGCCTGCGGACTGGGGGGTCCCGGGTTCGAGTCTGGTCAGGGGCCTGTGCCCGGGTTGTAGGCGTGATTAATTCCCTTGTAGGGGGCATGCAGGAGGCAGCCGATCCATGATTCTCTCTCGTCATGGATGTTTCTCTCTCTTTCTCTCTCCCTCTCCCTTCCTCTCTGGAGTCAATAGAAATATATATTTTAAAAACTAGAGGCCCAGTGCATGGATTCGTGCACCGGTGGGGTCCCGGGGCCTGGCCTGCGCCCTCTCGCAATCCGGGACCCCTCGGGGGATGTCGGAGAGCCGGTTTCGGCCCAATCCCCGCGGTCCAGGCCGAGGGACTCACCGGTACACGAATCCATGCACCGGGCGTCAAGTATGCATATAAGACCTTTGGTTAATCTCTTCCCACCCTCCCCCTTCCCTCTGTAATTCATCAATCTGTTCCCTGTTTCCATGCCTGTGGTTGAGCGCCTGCCCCCTGGTGGTCAGTGTGCGTCATAGCCCACGAGACAGTCAGCCAGTTGCATAGGCTTTTATATATATAGATAATGAGCTTTAAAAAAAAAAAAAAAAGATGGGGTACAGCCCGGCTGGCATGGCTCAGGGGTTGAGCATCGACCTAGGAACCAGGGGATCCCGGGTTCGATTCCCAGTTGAGGGCACAAGCCCGGGTGGCGTGCTCGATCCCCAGTCCGTGGCGAGCAGGAGGCATCCGATGCATGATTCTCTCTCCTCGTGGATGTTTTCTCTCTCTCTCTTTCCTTTCCTCTCTGAAATCAATGAAAACATTTTTAAAAATATTAACAATTGTTGCATTCCAATTAAATGCACATTGTTTTAAAACAGTTGATTATTATTATTATTTTTTAAAATATATATTTTATTGATTTTTCACAGAGAAAGGGAGAGGGAGAGAGAGCTAGAAACACCGATGAGAGAGAAACATCGACCAGCTGCCTCCTGCACACCCCCCACCGGGGATGTGCCCGCAACCAAGGTACATGCCCTTGACCGGAATCGAACCCGGGACCCTCCAGTCCGCAGACCGACGCTCTATCCACTGAGCCAAACGGTTTCGGCTATTTTTTTTTTTTTTTGACTAAAATACCAGGTGGATAGTCATTTGAAGACGACCCAGCTCCCTGGCTGGTGTGGCTCAGTGGATAGAGCATCGGCCTGCGGACTGAAGGGTCCCGGGTTCGATTCCCGGTCAAGGGCACATGCCCGGGTTGCGGGCTCGATCCCCAGTACGTGGCGTGCAGGAGGCAGCCGGTCCATGATTCTCTCTCCTCATGGATGTTTCTCTCTCTCTCTCTCCCTCCCTCCCTCTCCCTTCCTCTCGCTGAAATTGATAAAAGTATATTTCTTACAAAAAGCCATCAAGGGGGGGTGAACAGATAACCACCCAAGATAAAGGATGAAAGTGGCTTTGATAAGCCGTGTCTCATGCTTGGAGACTCCTCGCGGGCGAGCCTTTAACCTCGTGAACAATGCTAGCCTTTCAGACAGAAACAACCGCCCGATTGGGGAGGCTGGGCCGCATCCGACCCCCCGGAGAGAAAAATCCCATCTTTCCGCCTCTGTAGGCGTCGCCGCGCGATCGTGCGCACTGAAACCATTACCCATAAGGCCATTCATTTCACGGTCCAGGGGCATTGAATAGGGATTTGCGAATATTAAAAAAAAAAAAATGTGAAAGGAATACACCCAGACCCGTTTACTATTTTTTATTTCTTTTATTCTGGGGGCACCCTTCGCCAACGATCGCTCACCGGATCTGGACGAGGGGAATCGGGCGTGTCCCAGGGCTGAAAAGGTAGCATTGACCTCCTTCCGTTATGTCAACATTGGAATTTATTTTTTCCCCCTGGGAGAGGCGGGAGCTGCTGGAGTGTGTACGTTTGCACACACCACACACATCACCGTCCGTTGGGTCGGGAGTGGTTTGTTTTTGCTGGTTTGTTTTTAATGCTTCGCCGGTTTGAGAATCGATGGGGAGGTTTCGATATTTAATCATTGGCTGTTCACAAAGGGGATCAAGCCCGGTTTTCACCATCAACATCGGAGCCTGGCTGGTGTGGCTCGTGGTTGAACGTCGAGCTGGGACCAGGGGCTCACGGTTCGATTCCCGGTCAAGGGCACAGGCCCGGGTTGCGGGCTCGATCCCCAGTGCGGGGCGTGCAGGGGCAGCCAATCCGTGATTCTCTCTCATCATGGATGTTTCTCTCTCTCTCTCCCCTCTCCCTTCCTCTCTGAAATCAATAAAAATACACGGATGGCCAGATGATGATGATCTCTGAACGCATAATATCTGGCCACTCTGTGTACGTCCTATAGAATAAAAGGCTCATATGCAAATGGTCCCCTCGACCAGGGTTCGACCAGCAGGTAGGCCGGCCGACCGCCCATGTCCCCTCCCCCTGGCCAGGCTGGCCGGACCCCACCCATGCACGGATTCATGCACCGGCCTCTGATATAATAGTATATATATATATAATATACACACACTGATACACTGAGTGGCCAGTTTATTATGCGTTCAGAGATCATCATCATCTGGCCACTCCGTGTAAACCTGGTTTTCTCCTCTTGCTCAGCTTCGAATAAACTTGCCCACCTGGGTTCAAAGCCAGCTTGTCCCCTTCCCCGTGGTGTGGTTATGATCCATTCCCTGGGCTTGCACACTCCTCAGCGTGCCTGTGTGCGAAGGGAAGGTGTGTAAGGCAGGCGTGCGTCCATACGGAGTTTTGAGACCCGTGTCCACCCTGCACCCACAACCCTTGTGTTAGGGGATGTGGGTGGGACGTAATGAATGGTAGACCAGATGGCCGAACATTTCAGCTAGCGTTGAGTGCGTCCATTAGTCCATCCAGGTGTCTTTGAATCCGGCTCATAACGAATGCGTATTATTTATATGACACTAGAGGCCCGGTGCATGGATTCGTGCACCCGTGGGGTCCCTCGGCCTGGCCTGCGGGATCGGGCTGAAACCAGCTCTCCGACATCCCCCGAGGGGTCCCGGATTGCGGAGGGCGCAGGCCAGGCCAGGGACCCCACCGGTGCACGATCGGGGCCGGGGAGGGACGCGGGAGGTTGGCCAGCCGGGGAGGGACCGCGGGAGGGCTCCAGGGCGTGTCCGGCCCGTCTCGCTCAGTCCCGATCGGCCGGACCCCAGCAGCAAGCTAACCTACCAGTCGGAGCGTCTGCCCCCTGGTGGTCAGTGCACGTCATAGCGACTGGTCAACTGGTTGACTGTCTGCCCCCTGGTGGTCAGTGCACGTCATAGCGACTGGTCAACTGGTTGACTGTCTGCCCCCTGGTGGTCAGTGAACGTCATAGTGACTGGTCGACCAGTTGACTCCCTGCCCCCTGGTGGTCAGTGCACGTCATAGCGAGCGGTTGAGCGGCCTTAGCATATCATGAGCATATTACGCTTTGATTGGTTGAATGGCCGACCGGACGACCGGACACTTAGCACATTAGGCATTTATTATACAGGATAATATTGACTGTGATAGTCGGAGAAGGGTCAGCTTCAAAATTAGGAGCAAGGATACCCTCGTTTCTGATTGTGCGTGGAATGCTGTTGAAAGAAGGAAAGACTTGTCCGGCCGGTGAGGCTCAGCGGTTGAGCATCGACCTAGGAACCAGGAGGTCACGGTTCGATTCCCATTGAAGGGCACATGCCCGGGTTGTGGGTTCGATCCCCAGTCGGGGGCGTGCAGAGGCAGCCTGTCCATGATTCTCTCTCCTCATTTGGATGTTTCTCTCTCTCTCTCTCTCCCTCTCCCTCCTCCTCTCTGGAATCAATAATTAATTTTTTCTTTAAAAAAAAAGAGCAAATCCTTACTCCCTCTCCGCCTTATTCCCCCAGCTCTGTCGCTCTCAGCCCGAGTTGTCAAGGAGATGTTTTCGGCCTCCTGTGTGAGCTGCAGAAATTAATCAACACGCATTGAAATGTGTTTTTTGGCCGGGTGCCCTGGAACACGCAAAGGCAATCACCCTGCCCTTCTTACGTGAGATTAAGCGGAAATTAATTTCCTTTCTCTCCCCGTCTCGCCACCAATAATCCAATTGGAGGCAGGTGGGGCCCACACACACACGGGCGAGGGGCTAATACGTAGCCAAGTTACGTGTCGAGCATAAACATCAGGTGTTTTAAGCATAAACATCGGCATCCGACGGGCGTGGAAAATACTCCAGGGTCCCCATTTTCGCCTGCCGGCGGCTGGATGCTTGACACGCAAATGTCGTTTTTAACTGCAGGCCACGATGAGAGATTATTAAATGCATATCTCCCCGACCGGCACTCACTGAACATAATTTGGTGTTTTGTGAACACGGCTAAACCGGGGAGGGTGTCTGGCGACAGGCCTGAAAAGATTTCCCCCGATTTGTGCACAGAGTAACGATCTTATTAGAGAGAGGGGTTAGGATTATCTGTGTTTTATATGTAATTAATATATACTTGTATTACTTTACGCATGTTATATAATTATATCCACGGAGTGGTCAGAGGATGATGATCTCTGAATGCATAATCAATCGGCCACTCAGTGTGTATCCTATAGAATAACAGGCTAATATGCAAATGGTCCCCTCGACCAGGGAGTTCGACCAGCAGGCAGGCCGGCCACCGCCCATGTCCCCTCCCCCTGGCCAGGCTGGCCGGCCCCCACCCATGCACGGATTCATGCACCGGGCCTCTAATACCACACACACACACACACACACACACACACACACTACATACATACACTGAGTGGCTAGATTATTATGCGTTCAGAGATCATCATAACCTGGCCACTTTTCATATAATTAAAAAGACTACTATTTGGTTAATATGGATTATACCTGTTTGGATAACTTAGAAAAAGAACTTTTCCTAAAAAAGAGAAATTTTGCCCGGCCGGCGTGGCTCCGTGGTTGAGCATCAACCTATGAACCAGGAGGCCAGGGTTCGATTCCCGGTCAAGGGCTCACGCCCGGGTTGTGGGCTCGATCCCCAGTAGCGGGCGTGCAGGAGGCCAGCCGATCCGTGATTCTCTCTCCCATCATGAATTGTTTCTATCTCTTCTCTCTCTCTCCCTCTCCCTTCCTCTCGGAAATGAATGAAAAAATTATATATCCTATATCATAAAAGGCGAATATGCAAATTGACCGAACGACAGCACGACCGGTCGCTATGACGTGCACTGACCACCAGGGGCAGACGCTCAATGCAGGAGCTTCCCCCTGGTGGTCAGTGCGCTCCCACAGGGGGAGGGCCGCTCAGCCATGGTGGGAGCACTAAGGATTTCCAACAGACCTATTCCGCGGGCCTAAGCCATCCGTCGGACATCCCCCGGGGGCTCCCAGAAGGCGAGAGGGTGCAGGCCAGGCTGACGGACACCCCCCCCACACACACACAAGTGCACAGATTTTGTGCACCGGGCCTCTAGTACATATATAAGCCCCTTGCTGGGCAAAGAATTCAAGGAGTGCTTTTGGGTTTTATGGGAAAAACGGGAGGAAAAATCTGAAACCATACGTTTGCCTTTGAGATAGAATCCTCCAACCTCGCGATGAATCTGCGAGACGGACACACATTCCCTCCAGCCGAGAGGACGGGAGTCTACGTTCCCTGAAACCAAGCCCCATCCTTACGGCGTTCTCCACGGACCAGGACATGGCGTGCAGAATGGGGGGGGGCGGAGGGAGAGAGAAATCCGTGGCCCAAACCCAGGGATGGAGCTCGGATGCTGTCCGTTAACATGCACACGGTTCCCGTGGGTATGTCTGGGCGTCATTCCGTGATTTTGACACGAGAGGATTCGTCCGTGGCACGCCATCCCACGGAATTCGAATGCATATTTTTCTTTTTTTAAAAAAATATATTTTATTGATTTTTTTTACAGAGAGGAAGGAGAGGGAGAGAGAGTTAGAAACATCGACGAGAGAGAAACATCGACCAGCTGCCTCCTGCACGCCCCCCACCTGGGGTGTGCCCGCAACCAAGGTACATGCCCTTGACCGGAATCGAACCGGGACCCTTAGTCCGCAGGCGACGCTCTATCCACTGAGCCAAACCGGTTTCGGCAGAATGCATATTTTTCTTCTTCCTCAGCAGACTGGGCAATCAGCCAGAAATCAGAAAACACCCCATTCCATTCCATTCCATTCCATTCCATTCCTTCCATTCCATTCCATTCCATCTCACTCGTACCAATCCCGTGGTCCTTTTCATCGCCCGGGAATTTGAAAAAAAAACAGAACAAAACAAACAAAAAAACCCACATAAATGCATTCAACAAAGTCTGTCTGGCTCCCCCTGGATGGTGTGGCTCAATGCATAGAGTATCAGCCCACGGACTGGAAAGATCCCGGGTTCGATTCATGGGGTGCATCCGTGGGGTGCAAATCCTCCAATAGCTCATGGCACGCAAGATGCAGTCGATCCCCATGGAGACAGTGAACAGGAGGCCGTCCGGCGTGTCTGGACCCCCGGCCGGAGCCCGGGGCACGGTGGTGGACAGTTTGCAGGGATGAGCTCATTTATCCTGCCTGGCAGGGTTCTCGCCGTCAGCCCCAAGAAGGAGCATTTCTGAGCGGGCGGACGACAAGGCCTGATTTGCATGGGAGATTAATGACGGGGGGCTGCCTGGGATAGGCTTACGTGCCCCCCCGGCCCGTGTCCTCGTCCAGAGGGTGTTATTCGATTTATTCTGCAGACAGGCCAGCTGCCCCGGCGACGTCTCTGACCACGGGAGACACGTGGGGTCAGGTTCGGCATCTCATTGGCAAGAGCCTTCAGAGAAGCGAGCGTGGATGCGATTTTCCTTTTTAAATACACGAGTGGCCGGATGATGGTGACCTCTGAAACGCACAATCATCCGGCCTCTAACTGTCTATCCTATAGAATAAAAGGCGAATATGCAAATCGGTCCCCTCGACCGGAGTTCGACCAGCAGGCAGGCCGGCCAACCGCCCAGTCCCCTCCCCGTGGCCAGGCTGGCCGGACCCCACCCATGCACAGATTCATGCACCGGGCCTCTAATATATATATAATACACAACACTGAGTGGCCAGGTTATTATGCGTTCAGAGATCATCATCATCTGGCCACTCCGTGTCTATTTTTATTGATTTCAGAAATGGAGGGAGAGAGAGAAAAACAGAGAGAGAGAGACGGGGTGGGGAGGGAGAGAGAAACATCAATGGAGAGAGAGAATCGTGGATCGGATGACCTCCTGGTTCCTAGGTTGACTCTGAACCCCTGAGCCATGCCTCCCAGGCTGTACCCCATCTTTTTAAGTTTTTAAGCTCAGAGTCTTTTTTTAAAATACACACGACTGGCCAGATAATTATGATCTCTGAACACATAATAATCTGGTCACTCAGTATACACACACACTAATCATATCTATATGTATATTATATGTATATGTATATGTATATATGTATATTATAGTATATGTATATTATATCTATATCTATATCTATATCTATATCTATTTATCTATATCTATATCTGTATCATCTATATCTATATCTGTATCTATATCTATATATATATTAGAGGCCCGGTGCATGAATTCGTGCATGGGTGGGGTCCGGCCAGCCTGGCCAGGGGGAGGGGACAGTGGGCGGTTGGCCGGCCTGCCTGCTGGTCGAACTCCCGGTCGAGGGGACCATTTGCATATTAGCCTTTTATTCTATAGGACAGACACGGAGTGGCCAGATGATTATGCGTTCAGAGATCATCATCATCTGGCCACTCGGTGTATTTTTTATTGATCTCAGAGAGGAAGAGAGAAGGAGAGAGAGAGAGAAAAACATCCATGATGAGAGAGAATCATGGATAGGCTGCCTCCTGCACGCCCCCTACTGGGCATCGAGCCGCAACCCTGTCATGTGCCCTTGACTGGAATCGAACCCAGGACCCATCAGTCCGCAGGCTGACGCTCTATCCACTGAGCCAAGACGGCCAGGGTTGAAATATTTTTTTTACTGATGCCCTGGCCTGTGGTCTCAGTGGTTAGAGCCTCAGCCACACACATGAAGCGTCACGGGTTCGATTCCTGTCAAGGGCGTGTCCCTGGGTTGAGGGTTCACTCTCCATCCCCGCTTGGGCCACGTGTGGGAGGCAACGAACCAACGTGTCTCTCTCTCTCCCATCAATTGTTTCTCTCTCTCTCTGTGTCTCCCTTTCCCTCCGTTTCTGAATCAATAAAAATGTAATTAAAAAAAATCATCGGCCTAGCCCTGGCTGGTGTAGCTCAGTGGTTAGAGCATCATCCCACACATTAAAGGGTCTTGGGTTCAATTCCCGGTCAAGGGCCCGTTCCTGGTTTACAGGTTCGATCCCCGGTCCCTGTTGGGGTGAGGGCAGGAGGCAACCCATCGATGTGTTTCTCTCCCGTCGATGCTTCTCCTCCTCCCTCTCCCCTCCTCCCTCTTTCCCGCTCTCTCAGAAAAGCACTCTTACCTGGTAGGAGACAGGCATGTAAATGTACCGTACCTCCGCGACGCCCCCCAGCCAATCAGGAGTGAGCATGCAAATGAACCCGACAAAGATGGCGGATTCATTTGCATATGAAGGCACAAGCGCCGGCGGGCGGGACGCCTGTTATGAGGGGTGGGGGGCGCGGAGGGAGATGCAGGAGCGTGGTCCGGCCGGGAGCGAGGACTTTGCGGCTCCCGGGCGGCCCGGGAGGGAAGCCACAGGACAGAAGGCCTATTCTTGCACGAATATCATGCCACGGGCCTCCAGTGGAGAAATAATAGCCTCAGATGAGGAGTAACAACCACAGGAAAAAAAAAAATTATTGCTGTCTGTAGTCGAATGGTCTGGCGATACCGTTAGGGCGTCGCCATAGTTACATCGATCGTGAGAAGATCCATCATTCACCCTTTGTAGAAAAAAAAAAAAACAAATCTATTTGCTGTGGCACGGAGGATAAATCACATTGTCGCCATCGCCCTTAGGACGTGAGGACGATCCCCCATGATTTTCGTCCTCTCTGCTACGAGATATAACGAAAAAAATGAAACAACAACCAAGTAAAACAACACACATCCACAAGACATAGGAGGTCCATTTCGTATAAAATTGGAGCAAAAATATCCCCCTATAAGAATAGTATATGCCCTAACCGGGGTGGCTCAGTGGATAGAGCGTCAGCCTGCAAACTGAAGGGTCCCGGGTTCGATTCTGGTCAAGGACATGTATCTTGGTGGCGGGCACATCCCCAGTAGGGGGCGTGCAGGAGGCGGCGGATCGATGTTTCTCTCTCATCATCGATGTTTCTGACTCTCTCTCCCTCTCCCTTCCTCTCTGTAAAAAAATCAATTAAAATATATTTTTAAAAAGAATATTACAAAGGAGTTTGGGGGACAGGAATGGCGTGTCCCCCTGGGAACGGAATGAGTCCGCGGGCATGAACGTGGCGTTCGCGGTCCATTCTGCAATGTCCTTTAATCAGATCCAGAAACCGAGCCGTCCGGCTTTGATGGATGCCGACCGGCTGCAATCTTGGTGCGTCTGCTCCCGGGGCCTCTGGCCAGACCGCGGCGAGAGAGAGAGAGAAAGAGGGCATTTGATTTGTGGCCTTCCGCGGATGTCTCCCACCGTCCGCCTCGAAAACAGAGATGATTTACCGTTTTAATATATTTTTCATGCACAATTAACGTCCTTGTCGCGGGACCCACAGCAGCGCCGGGGAGACGCGGCTCCCGTGATTTATCAGGGGCCTGCGGGGCGGAATTAATCTCCCCAGCAGCTGAGTTTGTGGTTTTTTTTTTTTTTGTTGTTGTTGTTTTATTTTTTTAAATATATATTTTTTATTTCAGGGAGTGGAAGAGAGAGATAGGAACATCTATATACACGGAGTGGCCAGATGATTATGATCTCTGAACGCATAATCCTCTGGCCACTCCGTGTCTGTCCTATAGAATAAAAGGCTAATATGCAAATTGTCCCCTCGACCGGGAGTTCGACCAGCAGGCAGGCCGGCCAACGGCCCATGTCCCCTCCCCCTGGCCAGGCTGGCCGGACCCCACCCATGCACGGATTCATGCACCGGGCCTCTAATACACACACACACACACACAACACACACACACACACACACACACTGAGTGGCCAGATGATGATGATCTCTGAACGCATAATAATCTGCCCACTCAGTGTTTATAAATATAAATATATATATTAGAGACCCGGTGCATGAATTCGTGCATGGGTGGGGTCCGGCCAGCCTGGGCAGGGGGAGGGGACATGGGCGGTTGGCCGGCCTGCCTGCTGGTCGAACTCCCGGTCGAGGGGACCATTTGCATATTCGCCTTTTATTCTATAGGATAGACACGGAGTGGCCAGGTTATTATGCGTTCAGAGAGCATCATCATCTGGCCGCTCTGTGAATATAAAAGCTTAAGTGGCCCTGTCTGGTTTGGCTCAGTGGATGGAGTGTCGGCCTGCAGACTGAAAGGTCCTGGGTTTGATTCCGGTCAAGGGCATGTACCTTGATTGCGGGCACATCCCCAGTAGGAGGTGTTCAGGAGGCAGGTGATCGATGTTTCTCTCCCATCGATGTTTCTAACTCTCTATCCCTCTCCTTTCCTCTCTGTAAAAAATCAATAAAATATGTTTTTTTTTTAAAAAAAAGCTTATGCGACTGGACGACCAGTCGACTGGTTGCTATGACGTGCACTGACCACCAGGGGGCAAACACTCAATGAAGGAGCTGCCCCCTGGTGGTGAGTGCACTCCCACAGCTAACCTTCCCCGTCCCTCCCTCCCCCTGCCGGCCAGCCCCTATTGCCCCAACAGGGACTGGGCGAGATGCCCCTGATTGATCCTGATCCCCCGCCAGGCCGAGGGACCCAGGCCTGCAGGGGAGGGCAGTTGGGGGTGACCAGGCCTGTAGGGGAGGGAAGTTGGGGGGGGGACCAGGTCGTCAGGAGAGGGCAGTTGGGGAGGGACCAGGCCTGCAGGGGAGGGCAGTTGTGGGTGATCAGGCCAGCAGGGAGGGCAGTTACGGGTAACCGGGCCAGCAGAGGAGGGCAGTTGGGGGTGACCAGGCCTGTAGGGGAGGGAAGTTGGGGGGGGACCAGGTCGTCAGGAGAGGGCAGTTGGGGAGGGACCAGGCCTGCAGAGGAGGGCAGTTGTGGGTGATCAGGCCTGCAGGGGAGGGAAGTTGGGAGCAACCAGGCCAGCAGGGGAGGGCAGTTAGGGGAGACCAGGCCAGCAGGGGAGGGCAGTTGGGGGAGACCAGGCCAGCAGGGGAAGGCAGTTGGGGGGGACCAGGCCAGCAGGGAGGGCAGTTAGGGGGGACCAGGCCAGCAGGGGAGGCAGTTAGGGGAGACCAGGCCAGCAGGGGAGGGCAGTTAGGGGAGACCAGGCCAGCATGGGAGGGCAGTTAGGGGAGACCAGGCCAGCAGGGGAAGGCAGTTGGGGGTGACCAGGCCAGCGGGGGAGGGCAGTTGGGGGGTACCAGGCCAACAGGGTAGGGCAGTTGGGGGGACCAGGCCTGCAGGGGAGGGCAGTTGGGAGCCAGCAGTCCTGGATTGTGAGAGGGATGTTGAACTGCCCGTTTAGGCCCGATCCCACTGGGATACACACTGAGTGGCCAGATGATTACGCGTCCAGCGATTCTCTGGGCTCCTGCAGCAACAGGCTGAGCCACAGCAACGCGTGGCCGGGTACAGCTGGTATAGGACAGAGTAAAATTAAAAAAAAAATACATAAAAACAAAAGTACCTCCTGGTGAACTCAGCACGGACTCAATACAGGAGGTGGACAACGTCACGTCGTGTCCTTGGCCGATGGTGTGTGGCGTCCGCCAGGGTCCCGTTAGGGCAGGAGGACTCGCACATCCCAGCAAATGAAAAGACGTTGTTTTCTCGGTGGTTTCTCTCTTCCTGTGGTCTCGTCCCATCTGTTTATTTTCTCCTCCGGTTCCTTTGCCCGAGGAGACGTGTCCGTGAACGTTTTGCTACGAGCGACGTCTGAGGTTTTGCCGCCCGTGGTCTCGTCTAGGATTTTTGTGGCTTCCCGTCTGTGACTGACCCCGGAGACAATCGGCTGGGTGGTTGTTACGTATTATGTGTTGCTGACGGTATTACAGATATACCCCCGTTTCATTGTATTGAGTCAGGACATCCAATGCCCGATTGAGCTGTATTGGATGAAAGTGACATCCCCGTAGTGAATTTTATAGAATAAATGTCTAACACTCTTTAATAAATGGAATGCCTAGAGATTTTTTGGCCAATGGCCGTCATCAGAGAAGATAAATTACCTTTCATTTCCAGTTTTCTACGTTTTTGAATTTAAAGCGAAAAAAATCACAAGTAGGCATGGAGTGTGGTCCAAATAATTTTGGCATTTCAAGGGCCGATGGTATGATTTTTTTCTTTTTTTTCAATTCAGTTAGTTTAATAATATAATGGACTTTTTTTTTTTCCCTATTAGGGCATTTAAAAAATATATATTTTTTGATTTTTTTACCGAGGGAAGGGAGAGAGATAGAGAGTTAGAAACATCGATGAGAGAGAAACATCGATCAGCTGCCTCCTGCACGCTCCCTACCTGGGGAGTGCCCGCAACCAAGGTACATGCCCTTGACGGAATCGAACCCGGGACCCTTCAGTCCGCAGGCCGACGCTCTATCCACTGAGCCAAACTGGTCAGGGCGAATTTTTTCTTTCTTTTTTTTTTTTTTTTCAATTCAGTTGGTTTAACAATATAATGGACTTTTTTTTTTTTTTTCCTCCCCTATTAGGGCATTTTTTTGGGGAAAAACACAACTCGATCATCATGGGAACTTGGCAAAAAATTGCCAGTACTCTCATGGTTTGGTTTGTCAATATTTCCCTTCGCGTGCCTACATGGACGTTCAAAAGGGAATTTGGTTTTTTTTCAGTTTAGTTTTCCATCTGAATACGGTTTGGTTTCTAAAGGTGGTTTTCTGACCTTCACTGGTCCTCGTCGGCCTTTGCTAAGTTCACGAACCTCACAAAAACGACGTTGGCCTCCTTTCTCCATTTCATCTTTCTCCGAGCAAAAAAACGTCATACGCGTGATTAGCAACAAAATGCCGAAAATGAGGTTGCCCGGCGCGTTCTTACGGGGTCGACATCGTATGACTCTTTTATGCGGTGGATACTCTTTTAGGCAATTTATTTAAATACCAGAGGCCCGGTGCACGACATTCGTGCCCTGGAGGTGGCGTCCCTCAGCCCGGCCTGCACCCTCTCGCAGGCCGGGACCCCTCGGGGGATGTCCGACTGCCGGCTTAGGCCTCCTCGCCCTGTGGGAGGGCACTGACCACCAGGGGGCAGCTCCTGCATCGAGCGTCTGCCCCCTGGTGGTCAGTGCGCGTCATAGCGGCCGGTCGTTCTGTCGTCCGGTCGATTTGCATATTAGCCTTTTATTCTATAGGATGTTTATTTGTTTCCCATTTTTATTCGTTTTTCGCTCAAATTTATTCACTGGAATTTAGATGTACACATCAGTGCTTTTTCTCGTTACCACATGGTTTTTATGTTCATGGTTTCTGGGGGGGATTGAACGTGATTTCCAGCTCGTTGCGTTATTCCGCCATTTTGCTTGATCAGGCTTGCCCGCGTGTGTTGATGTGCTTAAGCTCTTCATTCCCACTGGCTTTCGTAATTAGCCTTGCTGCCTGTTTCACAGATTTCTACTCTTACCCTAATTGTGTGTTATTTTCCTATTTAACTTGAATTTATTCTGTGTCTGTTATTCTGGCTTTTTTTGTTTGCTTTGTTTGTATTTCCTTTACGGCACATTTATTTCCGTTCTTCCTTGCTGTCTTGTAAACACCGTTGACGTTTTAATGTCAACCGGTAGGAACTTCTTTTGACCTGTGTGGTGTTCACCTGTGATACCGAAATTATCATTGGGATCCAGGTATTTTGTATGTTTTAAAAAATATATGTGTTTTGTATTATTATTATTTTTTAAAGATAGGAAGGGAGAGGGAGAGAGAGAGAGAGAAACATCCGTGATGAGAGAGAATCATGGATCGGCTGCCTCCTGCACGCCCCCTACTGGGGATCGAGCCCGCAACCCGGGCCTGTGCCCTTGACCGGGACTCGAACCGTGACCTCCTGGTTCATAAGTTGATGCTCAACCACGGAGCCACACCGGCCAGGCAAACACACCTGCATTTTCTTTTTCTTTTTCTTTTTTTTTTTTTTATCTGTCCAAGAGTTCCTCCATTTTCCTAGTGGCATCAGAAAGGTACATAGTTTGATCCAGGAAAAAAGGAAGTGGGGGAGAGGTTCCTATAGAGTTTGGAAACCAGCCCCTTATCAGAGGTGTCCTGGGGAAATACGCCCGTCAGATTCGCTCAGACGTGGCGTCTAAAGAACAGAATGAAGCCGTGGTCAAAAATAAGATCCAGAGACATGGAGGCATAGAACAGAGAGTGGGAATCTCAGAGGGAAGGCGGGGGGAGGTGGGAGGGTGGTGGGTGGGATAAGTTGGGAATTTATATGCTTTTGGATCCGTGCACATGAAAGGAAATTAATTAGAAAAATATTTTAGAGGCCGGGGAGGGACCGCGGGAGGCTCCAGGGCGTGTCCGGCCCGTCTCGCTCATTCTCGATCGGCCGGACCCCAGCAGCAAGCTAATCTACCGGTCGAAATCGTCTGCCCCCTGGTGGTCAGTGCGCGTCATAATGCGAAATGTGTCCCGACCTGTTGACTGTCTGCCCCCTGGTGGTCAGTGCACGTCATAGCGACTGGGCGACCGGTCAAACAAACGGTCGGACACTTAGCATATTAGGCGTTTATTATATAGGATATACGTAGGATGTGGACACAGACAATAGGGTGGTGAAGGCCCGGGAGGTTGGATGTGGAGTGAAGGTGTTTAGTGGTGGATAATGCTTTCACCAATAAAGATAAATAATAAAAAAATGCCGGCTGGTGTGGCTCAGGGGTTGAGCATCGACCTATGAACCAGGAGGTCACTGGTTCGATTCCCGGTCAAGGGCACATGCCCGGGTTGCGGCTGGATCCCCAGTAGGGGGCGTGCAGGAGGCAGCCGATCCATGATTCTCTCTCATCATGGATGTTTCTCTCTCTCTCTTCCTCTAAGAATCAATTTAAACATATTTGAAACATTAAAAAAAAATTAAAAAAAGAAGCAGCAGCAGAAAGGAATTGAGGCGGCTTCGTTCAGAAAACGTTTGTGGAAAATTCTTTGCCTGGAGTGACGTTGAGGCATCATCACCACGTGGGTAACCAGTACGGACTGGTGTCTCGATCGATGTCATCTATCTATATAAAAGCCTCATAGCTGAGTGTCCGGTTGACCAGTTGGCCGTCAACCAATCAAGAGCGTCATATGCTAATGATATGCTAAGGCCGCTCAACTGCTCGCTATGAAGGGCACTGACCACCAGGGGCAGGCAGTCGACCGGTCAAACCAGTCCTATGACGTGCACTGACCACCAGGGGACAGACAGTCGACCGGATCGACCAGTCGCTATGACGTGCACTGACCACCATGGGGCAGGCAATCGACCGATCAACCATTGCTATGACGATGCACTCACCACCAGGGGTCAGACCTCCGACGTAGTTAGATTGCTGCTGGGGTCCGGCGATGGGGACTGAGCGAGACGGGCCGGACACACCCTGGAGCCCTCCCGCGGTCCCTCCCTGGCCCCGATCATGCCAAGGTGGGGTCCCTCGGCCTGGCCTGCACCCTCTCACATCCAGGACCCCTCGGGGGATGTCGGAGAGCCGGTTTCGGCCCGATCCCCCAGCCAGGCGAGGGACCCCACCCGTGCACGGATTCGTGTTACCGGCCTCTAGCCGAGCACGAAAGAAAAATCTCTTCTGGATTCTCGCTGGGTCCCGGTGGGTAACTGTTCCCTCGCGGGTGCACACACCCACCGCCGTCTGGGGCATGTCACCCGCCACGGGTCTTTATCGCACCGGGAGTGGACGTGTCTGTCTTCGTGTCAGACGGCGTGTTTCCTCGTGGGCGTCCCCGTGTCCTTCACGCCGTGACATGTGACGATCACAGAGACCCGGGCGGAGCGGTGACAGCTCTTACGTATGGAGACATGAGAACACAGTGCGTTTTCCTCCTTCGAGACGCCCAGCCGAAAGGATTGAGAATGTTCTAGAACAGGGCCCGGTCAGGTGCAGGTTTTGATAGTCAGTGAGATTTCTGCTACAGGAAACCCTTAGCCGAACAGGTGTAATATATCAATGAGATTTATTTTTTTTCCCCTTAAGGTCTCAGCCCTGAAGCAGCATTTCTTCCCTCTGATGTAAACATTTTGGGGTGAAACCACATAAATCAATTAAAAATAGACTTATGCCCTAGCTCGTTGTTTCAGCGGACAGAGCGTCGGCCTGCGGACTGAAGGGTCCCGGGTTCGATTCCCGGTCAAGGGCACATGCCCGGGTTGGGGCTCCATCCCCAGGTGGGGGCGTGCAGGAGGCAGGCGGTCCATGATTCCCTCATCCTTGTGTTTCTCTCTCTCTCCTCTCCCTACCTCTCTGACATCAATAAAGTTATATTTAAAATATATTTATTTGTGATCCTTTCTTCCTTTCTTTTTATATATTTTTATGGATTTAGAGAGAGAGGAATGGAGAGGGAGATAGAGAGAGATAAAGAGAGAGAGAGAAACATCCATGATGTGAGAGAATCATGGACCGGCTGCCTCCTGCACGCCCCCTACTGGGGATCGAGCCCACAACCCGGGCACGTGCCCTTGACCGGGAATCGAACCGTGACCTCCTGGTTCCTAGGTCGACCCTCAACCACTGAGCCACACCGGCTGGTCGACATGATGGTTTATATAGAAACTTGTAAGGCATTTAGAAAGTCATCAATGATTTTTACCCAGTCACGCACAACTTTTTATGTTGATATTAACAAGAAATTGAGAGGCAATGAAATTTAAACTCAACCATTAAACATCTAGAGGCCCGGTGCGTGGATTCGTGCACCAGTGGGGTCCCTCGGCCTGGCCTGCGGGATCGGGCCGAAACCGGCTCTCCGACATCCCCCGAGGGGTCCCGGAGTGTGAGAGGGCGCAGGCCAGGCCGAGGGACCCCACCGGTGCACGATCGGGGCCGGGAGGGACGCGGGAGGTGGCCAGCGGGGAGGGACCGCGGGAGGGCTCCAGGGCGTGATCCGGCCCGTCTCGCTCAGTCCCGATTGGCTGGACCCCAGCAGCAAGCTAACCTACCGGTCGGAGCGTCTGCCCCCTGGTGGTCAGTGCACGTCATAGCAACTGGTCGACTGGTTGAATGTCTGCCCCCTGGTGGTCAGTGCACGTCATCGCGAGTGGTTGAGTGGCTTTAGCATATCATTAGCATATGACGCTTCGATTGGTTGAACGGCCGACCGGACGACCGGACGACCGGACACTCAGCATATTAGGCTTTTATTATATAGGGTAGCAACCCAAAGCATAGATTATATAAGCATAATTTTGCAGAACTTGAGTAGGACCTTAGCGACTTCTGGAATGTGTCCATTTGCCAGAAGGGACTGAGATTTGGGGATTCCCGCGAAAATAATAGTGGATCTGTGAACAATTTCAGAAGGACGGACAATTTCACAAGAATTGACGATGACCATCGAATCTTGCAACTCATTAACACAATTTAGCTGTCTATTGACTTGTACCCTCTTTGATATTTTCTTGGCAACATTTATAATGTTGAGTGTAGGAATCTTGCCCAGTTTTTGTTACCTTTAATCCTAAATTCAAAATGGCCCCCACAATAGGAATGAAATTAGGGTGCATTGATAAGCCGTCTCCACATTCTTGTTGATGAGGCAAAATGAAACTCATAACGTATCTCGACCTTTTTTAATATCTCGAAATGACATGCAATTTTAATCAACCCACGTACCGATACACATCCCTGGATTCGTCTTGCCTGAGATAATCATATCCCATGAATATTTGATATTTCATCGTCACGATTTAATCATGTCTGATAAATCTCAGTTTCGTCTGGATAGCAAAAATGTGACCCATTCAACATTCCCCTATTTGCCTGGATTTTGATCCTGAGGAGACTGCTTTTTCTTTAGCTTTTATTGACTATATCTTCTCTCTCTCTTCTCCTCTCTCTTCATCTATTATATATATATATATATATATATATATATTATATATATTTTTTTTTTTTTTTTGGTTCTCTACCTATTTCCTGCTTACCCCCCTGTATCTTATCATATTGCCTTTCTTTCTACATTTCAACCAATAACTTCAAATGGGACGTTTTTAAAGGTGGTAAGGGAGCGATTGAGGGGGAAGACGTTAGGGATACATAAAAGGCAACGCATAGACACGGAGTGGCCAGATTGTGATGATCTCTGAACGCACAATCATCTGGTCACTCCGTGTCTGTCTATAGAATAAAAGGCTCATATGCAAATGGTCCCCTCGAACGGGAGTTCGACCAGCAGGCAGGCGGCGACCGCCCCGTACCCTCCCCCTGGCCAGGCTGGCCGGACCCCACCATGCACGGATCATGCACCGGGCCTGATATATATATTATATATATATACACACAACTGATTGGCCAGATGATGATGATCTCTGAACGCATAATAATCTGGCCACTCAGTGTGTGTGTTATATATTTAATATTTATTATATATATTAGAGGCCCGGTGCATGAATTCGGGCATGGTGGGTCCAGCCAGCCTGGCCAGGGGGAGGGGACATGGGCGGTTGGCCGGCCTGCCTGCGGGTCGAACTCCCGGTCGAGGGGACCATTTGCATATTAGCCTTTTATTCTATAGGACAGACACGGAGTGGCCAGATGATTATGTGTTCAGAGATCCTCATCCTCTGGCCACTCCGTGTATACCCGTAGGACTAGGAAAAAGTCCAGGAAAAAGTCTATCCATGGTTCTTTCTCTGTGTTTTTTTTTTTTTAATTTTAAACAAAATTTTAAAAATTACCAAAATGCACCATATGCACCTTCATGCTGAGCAAAACCAAGTCGCAAAAAAGTTACCGTCTATCCGTAGTATGGCTTCTAAGGTAATTAACGAGGTTTCCTGGGTAAATCCTGCTCGAATGCAATTGTTAGAATCATCACTTACATGTGGCCCTGGCCCGTTTGGCGCCGTGGATAGAGCCTCGGCCTGCAGACTGAAGGGTCCCGGGTTCGATTCCCGGTCAAGGGCACATGCCCGGGTGTGGGCTCCATCCCCAACCAGTAGGGGGCGTGCAGGAGGCAGCCGATCCATGGTTCACTCTCATCATGGATGTTTCTCTTTCTCCTTCTTCCTTCCTCTCTGACATCAATAATATATAGATAGATAGATAGATAGATAGATAGATGATAGATAGATAGATAGATAGATAGATATTTAAATTAAAAACATTACTCCTAGCTGGTTTGGCTCAGTGGATAGGACATCAGCCTGTGGATTGAAGGGTCCCGGGTTCGATTCCCAGTCAAGGGCGCATGCCCGGGTTGTGGGCTCCATCCCCAGTAGGGGGCATGCAGGAGGCAGCCGGTCCATGGTTCTCTCTCCTCACGGATGTTTCCCCTCTCTCTCTTCCCTTCCTCTCTGAAATCAATAAAAAATAATATATATATATATATATAATATATATAATTAAATTAAAAACATTACTGCTAGCTGGTGTGGCTCAGTGGATAGGACATCAGCCTGTGGATTGAAGGGTCCCGGGTTCGATTTCCAGTCAAGAAAATTCAACCCGGGTTGTGGGCTCCATCCCCAGTAGGGGGCGTGCAGGAGGCAGCCGGTCCATGGTTCTCTCTCCTCATGGATGTTTCTCTCTCTCTCTTTTCTCTCCCTTCCTCTCTGAAATCAATAATAAAAAAACATATATATTTCAATTAAAAACATACTGCTAGCCGGTTTGGCTCAGTGGTAGGACATCAGCCTGTGGATTGAAGGTCCCGGGTTCGATTTCCAGTCAAGAAAATTCAACCCGGGTTGTGGGCTCCATCCCCAGTGTGGGGCGTGCAGGAGGCAGCCGGTCCATGATTCTCTCTCCTCCTGGATTCTCCTCTCTCTCTCTCTCTCTCTCTCTCTCTGATGTGAACTCAGCTTGCATCCCCCACACGTGGTCTTGACATGCTTCCTTGCTGGTTTGTGTGCTCACACGACACCCTCCCGTCCCCGCGTCCTTGCCCGCTGCTGCCCGTGAGATTTGGACAACAAAACAGCCAGAGACGCTCGGCCAGTTAGCATCCTGGACCCCCCCTCCCCGGCATCGTGGCACGCGGCTGTCCACGCTCCCCAACGTGGTACCTGACCTGCCTGCCGGGCACCAGGAGCCTCGGGTGCAGGACTGCATCCAACAGCATCCTCAATGCACGCGACGTGTCCCCGGAGACACTCTGGCCCGTCCTGTTTCCTTTTGCAAGGAGGCACCTGCAAAAGGTTAACGCCGAGCGTGACACGAACAAGGTGAACGTGCTGTCGAGAGGCCTGGTAACGTGGACGTTGGATCCCAGGGGTTCCAAACGATTCGATGGTGACTTTCCTTCGCCGTTGTCCTGTCTCATCCACACGGGCCGGCCTTTTCCGTGAACAGATGTGTCTCAACGTCTTGCAGAACAAGGTCGCCCGTAGACAGAACTCTTCGGTGAACGTTTCAGGAAAGTGGAGACTCCTGACATTTCTGTGTTCCCGTTGTTTTTTGAACGTAGATGGGTGGGACGTGAATTCTTTTCTTTCTATTTTTTTAAAAATATATATATTTTATTGATTTTTCTTTCTATTATTTAATTTTTTAATTAATTTATTTTTTAAAAATAGAGAGTATTTTTTAAAATATATTTTATTGATTTTTTACAGAGAGGAAGGGCGAGGGAGAGAGAGAGCTAGAAACATCGATGATGAGAGAGAAACATCCATCAGCTGCCTCCTGCACGCCCCCCACTGGGGATGTGCCCGCCACCAAGGTCCATGCCCTTGACCGGAATCGAACCCAGGACCCTTCAGTCCACAATCCGACGCTCTATCCACTGAGCCAAACTGGTTAGGGCTCTTTATATATTTTTTAAAAATATATTTTATTGATTTATTACAGAGAGGAAGGGAGAGGGAGAGAGAGCTAGAAACATCGATGAGAGAGAAACATCCATCAGCCGCCTCCTGCACACCCCCCGCTGGGGATGTGCCCGCCACCAAGGTCCATGCCCTTGACCGGGAATCGAACCCGGGACCCTTCAGTCCGCAGGCCGACGCTCTATCCACTGAGCCACACCGGTTAGGGCTCTTTCTATTATTTAATTTTTTAATTAATTAATTTTTTTTAAAAAAATAGAGAGTATTTTTAAAAATATATTTTATTGATTTTTTTACAGAGAGGAAGAGAGAGGGATAGAGAGCTAGAAACATCGATGATGAGAGAGAAACATCCATCAGCTGCCTCCTGCACGCCCCCCACTGGGGATGTGCCCGCAACCAAGGTCCATGCCCTTGACCGGAATCGAACCCGGGACCCTTCAGTCCGCAGGCCGACGCTCTATCCACTGAGCCACACCGGTTAGGGCTCTTTCTATTTTTCAAAATATATATTTTATTGATTTATTACAGAGAGGAAGGGAGAGGGAGAGAGAGTTAGAAACATCGATGAGAGAGAGAAACATCGATCGGCTGCCTCCTGCACGCCCCCCACTGGGGATGTGCCCGCCACCAAGGTACATGCCCTTGACCGGAATCGAACCCGGGACCCTTCAGTCTGCAGGCCAACGCTCTATCCTCTGAGCCACACCGGTTAGGGCTCTTTCTATTTTTCAAATTATTTTATTTTGTTACTAGAGGCACGGTGTACGGATTTGTGCACCGGTGGGGTCCCTTGGAATGGCCGGTGATTGGGGCCGATCGGGGTCATCTCGCCCAGTCTCGACCGAGGCCTATGGGATCCGGACGGCCGGGGAGGGACCGCGGGAGGGCTCCAGGGCGTGTCCGGCCCGTCTCGCTCAGTCCCGATCGGCCAGACCCCAGCAGCAAGCTAACCTACCGGTCGGAGCGTCTGCCCCCTGGTGGCCAGTGCACGTCATAGCGACTGGTCGAGCGGTCAACCGAATGGTCAACCCATGGGTAGGACCCTTAGCAGATTATGCTTTCGTTATTTAGGATTTTTTTAACCCTCACCCGAGGATATTTTCCCCCATCGATGTTTAGAGAGCGTGGGAGGGAGGGGCGAGAGAAACACGGATGTGAGAGAGACACATCGATGGGCGGCTGCCTCCTGAACGGCCCCTCCTGGGGTGAATTCAGCCCGCAACCCGGGCACGTGCCCTTGTCCGGAATCGAACCCGGGACCCTTCCGTCCGCAGGCCGACGCTCTATCCACGGAGCCACACCAGCCAGGGCTGTCCAGTATATTTGAAAAAAACACACATCTGAGCCCTAAGCGGTGTGGCTCATTGGGTAGAGCGTCGGCCTGTGAACCAGGAGGTCCCGGGTCGTTCCGTCATGGCACCGGTTTGTGGGCCGGCCCGTTGCTGATCCAGTGGGGGCGTGCAGGAGGCAGCTGATCGATGTTTCTCTCTCATCGATGTTTCTAACTCTCTCTCCCTCTCCCTTCCTCTCTGTAAAAAAATAATAATAATTATTATTATTATTTAGCCCTAACCGGTTTGGCTCAGTGGATGGAGCGTCGGCCTGCGGACTGAAGGGTCCCGGGTTTGATTCCGGTCAAGGGCATGTATCTTGGTTGCGGGCACATCCCCAGGTGGGGGCGTGCAGGAGGCAGCTGATGGATGTGTCTCTCTCATCGATGTTTCTAACTCTCTCTCCCTCTCTCTTCCTCTCTGTAAAAAAATCAATAAAACATATTTAAAAAATAATAATAAATAAAAATAAAAATATAAAAGATAAAAAAATAAATAATAAATAAATAAAACAGTTACATGGGACAGAATTGTACCGAAAAAAAATAAAAGAAAAGAATAGAGTCATGACCACCCAGCCATCCGTCTCCTGGGAGTACGCCCCCGAGAAACGCGAGGACACGTATTCGCAAAGGTACAGGCCACCCCTATGATGGGTGCATGGCCGCGTGAAGCCCGGCGGCCAAGACCTGGGCTCAGGGCTCGCGTCCCACGCTGGAGGGCCCGGGTGAAGAAGCCGTGGTCCCAAGCGAGGACGGGATAACGCCATTTGAGACAGCACGGAGGGGTCTTAGACCATGACGCCAAGAGAGAGAGAGACGTCGGGGAGAACACGCTAAGAACCCGATGGTCCCACTCATGGGGGGACATAAGTCGGAGACTCGGGGGGCACAGACAGCCGTGTGGGGGGGCTGCCAGAGGGAAGGGGGTGAGGAGGTGTGGGTGGAAAGCGGGTCCTCATACGTGGTGGCGGGCGAAGATTTGGCCTGGGGGGTTGGGCACACGGTGCCGTATACAGATCTTGTCTCCTAGCAACCCACACATGAAACGGACACGGAGCGGCCAGATGGTGATGATGATCTCTGAACGCATAATCATCCGGCCACTCCGTGTCTGTCCTATAGAATAAAAGGCTAATATGCAAATGGCCCCCTCGACCGGGAGTTCGACCAGCAGGCAGGCCGGCCAACCGCCCATGTCCCCTCCCCCTGGCCAGGCTGGCCGGACCCCACCCATGCACGGATTCATGCACCGGGCCTCTAATATCTATCTATCTATCTATCTATCTATCTATCTATCTATCTATCTATCTATCTAATCTATCTGTCTATCTATCTATCTATCTATCTATCTATCTATCTATCTATCTATCTAATCTATCTGTCTATCTATCTATCTATCTATCTATCTATCCTATCTATCTATCTATCTATCTATCTATCTATCTATCTATCTATCTTATCTTATCTATCTAATCTGTCTATCTATCTATCTATCTATCTACCTATCTAATCTATCTATCTATCTATCTATCTATCTATCTATCTATCTATCTATCATCTATCTATCTATCTATATATAACACACTGAGTGGCAGATTATTATGTGTTCAGCGATCATCATCATCTGGCCACTCAGTGTATATCAGAGGCCCAGTGCACGAATTCATGCACCAGTGGGATCCCTCGGCCTGGCCTGCGGGATCAGGGTGCATCAGGCTCTCCGACATCCCCCGAGGGGTCCCTGATTGCGAGAGGGTGCAGGCCAGGCCGAGGGACCCCACTGGTGCACGATCGGGCCCGAGAGGGACGCGGGAGGTTGGCCAGCCGGGGAGGAACCGCGGGAGGGCTCCAGGGCGTGTCCGGCCCGTCTCGCTCAGTCCCGATCGGCCGGACCCCAGCAGCAAGCTAACCTACCGGTCAGAGCGTCTGCCCCCTGGTGGTCAGTGCACGTCATAGCGACTGGTCGACCAGTCGACTGTCTGCCCCCTGGTGGTCAGTGCATGTCAGAGCAAGCATTTAAGCATCCTTAGCATATCATTAGCATATTACGCTTTGATCGGTTGAACGGCTGACCGGCTGACCGGCCACTTAGCATATTAGGCTTTTATTATATCGGATTTTTTATTGATTTCAGAGAGGAAGTGAGAGGGAGTGAGAGAGAGAGAAACATCCATGATGAGAGAGAATCATGGATCGCCTGCCTCCTGCACGCCCCCGACTAGGGATCGAGCCCACACTCCGAGCACGTGCCCTTGACCGGAATCGAACCCGGGACCCTTCAGTCTGCCGGCTGATGCTTTATCCACTGAGCCACACCAGCCAGGGCCTTCGTGCCCGAATGATAAAGCGTGGAGGCCTTGTAATGCCGGGTGAAGTCAGGGAGGAGTAGACGGATGTTCCGCCGGTAGCTGATGTTATTGGGACGGATGTAAGAACAGTTGACGGGGCCGAAACGGTGCGGCTCAGTGGATAGAGCGTCGGCCTGCGGCGGAGGTCCCGGGTTCGATTCCCGTCAGGCATGGACTTGGTGCGGGCACATCCCAGTCGGGGCGGGCAGGAGGCAGCGGATGGATGTCTCTAACTCTATCTCTCTCCCTCCCACTCTGTAAAAAAAATCAATAAAATATATTTTAAAAAAAATAAGCAGCACAAAGTAAATAAGTTAAAACAAAATTTTTTAAGAAAAACAACAGTTGATGGGGCTACGGATGAAGCTGTTTTTCTCGCTCTGTTATTCACACTTTAAGGGACGGCTGAGGCTGTACATTAATTCCCGATATTTCCAATAGGGTCTCCTGTATCCCTGTCTCCTTCTTCTAGACACACAAATGCTGAGCCATCACTTCAGGTTTTTTATTATTTTTATTCCCTCTCTTCCTTTTCCTAATTTACGATTCAATGTCTTATATATTAATTACCGGCTTTCTCAGTCACCTCGCCCTTGGGGGATTTTGCTGTTCTGGTATATTATGTTCCCCTGAGGGTGTAGATTGCAATGCCTTATTCGTCTCCCGTTAGCAAAGCGTGAGATATTGTCCCGGCACAAAACATCGCCTTTCTGCCCTGGCCGGTGTGGCTCAGTGGATAGAGCGTCGGCCTGCGGACTGAAGGGTCCCGGGTTCGATTCCGGTCAAGGGCATGTACCTTGGTTGCGGGCACATCCCCAATGGGGGGCGTGCAGGAGGCAGCTGATCGATGTTTCTCTCTCATCAATGTTTCTAACTCTGTATCCCTTTCCCTTCCTCTCTGTAAAAAATCAATAAAATATATATATATTTTTATATCCCCTTTTTTCTTATTTTTTGTGTGCACCATGATGCGAATGGGACATAGGTCCATGGCATAGGTCGTGTGGACACAATTTCACCCCGTAGAGAACAATGCTAAAATCCACCGTTAATCTTTCATCCAACTCCAATTTATTCTAATTTGATTTGATTTTTAAAAATGTTTTTAAATTGATTTCAGAGAGGTACGGAGAGGGAGGGAGAGATAGAAACATCCATGATGAGGGAGAATCATGGACCGGCTGCCTCCTGCACGCTCCCACCTGGGAATCGAGCCCACAACCTGGGCACGTGCCCTTGACCGGGAATCGAACCGTGACCTCCCTGGTTCCTAGGTCGACGCTCAACCACTGAGCCACGCCAGCCGGGCGTGATGATGTCCGTTAAATTAGCGCTCACCCCACTCACCACTGTGGACAAAACTATAAGCAGATGGAATCTGGCTTCATCTGGCCTCAGCCCTCCTCATTCAAAGAGCAATTCTTCTATTAGACACTTTTTTTGTTTGTTTGTTTGCTCTTAGATTGTGTTCTAGACCCACGTTTCGCCCTGGCCAGTATAGCTCAGTGGTTAGAGCCCTGGCCCGGTCAAGGGCACCCACCTGGGTTCCAGGTTCGACCCCAGGCCCTGGTCAGGGTGAGTGGTGGAGGCCGCCTGTCTCTCTCACATCGATGTTTCTCTCTCTCCCTCTAACCACTCTCCTTCCATTCTCTCTCAAAAAATAACAACAAAAATCGGTGGAAAAAATATCCTTGGGTGAGGATTAACCCAAAAATACATAAAAATTGGACCCTCACTCTACTATTGTTATAGAAGCTTTTTTTCTATTTTTATTTTTTAAAATATATTTATTGATTTTTTTACACAGAGAGGAAGGGAGAGGGAGAGAGAGTTAGAAACATCGATGAGAGAGAAACATCCATCAGCTGCCTCCTGCACGCCTCCCACTGGGGATGTGCCTGCCACCAAGGTCCATGCCCTTGACCGGAATCGAACCCGGGACCCATGAGTCCGTATGCTGACGCTCTATCCACTGAGCCACACCGGTTAGGGCTAGAAGCTTTATTTTTAAGTTTATCTTAAATGGATACCTTTTCCCCCATCCACCACCACCAATGGTCCAGAATCCTATATAATAAAACCGTAATAGGCTAAGCGATCGGTCGTCCGTTCATCCAATCAAAGCGTCATATGCTAATGATATGCTAAGGCCGTTCAACCGCTCGCTATGACGTGCACTGACCACCAGGGGGCAGACAGTCAACTGGTCGACCAGTCGCTATGACATGCACTGACCACCAGGGGGCAGACAGTTGACCGGTCGACCAGTCGCTATGACGTGCACTGACCACCAGGAGCAGACAGTCAACTGGTCAACCAGTCGCTATGACGTGCACTGACCACCAGGGGGCAGACGCTCCGACCGGTAGGTTAGCTTGATGCTGGGGTCCGGCCAATCGGGACCGAGCGAGACGGGCCGGACACGCCCTGGAGCCCTCCCGCGGCCCCTCCCCGGCTGGCCTACCTCCCGCGTCCCTCCCCGGCCCCGATCGTGCCCCGGTGGGGTCCCTCGGCCTGGCCTGCGCCCTCTCGCAATCCGGGCTGAGGGACCCCCCTCCTCCCCAGTGCACAGATTTCATGCATCCAGCCTCTAGTATAGATATAATCCAAATAGGCCATGATGCCATCTCCCGGCGTCAATGATTACCTTTTTAATTACGACGAAAACATCAAGCTTTTGGCCCTAAAAGCTCCTGACTCGCCTATAAACCGTTTGCTGCTGTTGGTGTCGAGCTAGGATTAACCACCGAGTGTCCTGTGCATATTTCTTGAAATTTTCTTTGAGACACAGAATTCCTCTGCCTCAAGTTGATGGAAAATTTCTGCTGTGGGGTTAGAACCCACACTATGAAATAATACTGTGTGAATATTTGGGAAATAATCCAATCTTTCAGGACTATCTCTGTCGCTTGTTAGCAGTTGTCATAGCTTTGCTTCTAATATCTCGCCGGCTGGTGGGGCTCAGTGGCTAGAGCGTGAGCCTGCAGACTGAAGGGTCCCGGGTTCGATTCCGGCCGAGGGCAGGTACCTGGGTTGCGGGCTCGGTCCCGGGCCCTGCTTGGGGCGCGAGAGGCAGGCAGCCAACCGATGTGTCTCTCTCTCTCTCCTCGCTCCTTCCACTCTCTCTAAAAATCACTGAAAAAAAAATATATCATTGGGTGAAGATGAACAAAATAAACCCCCAAACAATGAAATATTTCATATGGTGGGAGGGGCAGGGGTCATTCGGGGGGGAAAAGAGACATACGTAATACGTTAAGCCCGTGGTCGGCAAACCGCGGCTCACGAGCCACACGCGGCTCTCGGGCCCCTGGAGGGTGGCTCTTCCACAAAACGCCACGGCCCGGGCGCGTCTGTGTTGAAGACGTGGCGTTCGAAGACGTTTGCGTTTAAAAAATGTGGCTCTTCAAAGGAATTTCCATCGTGGTCCTGTTGATATCTGGCCCCGTGGACTCATGAGCTTGCCGACCCCTGGGTTAGATCAACTGTAACATAGACACCCTCTACCTCCCCAACGGAGGGGGTCCCTCGGGGAAAGATGCAAATTGGGGAGAGAGACATCGAACCCTCTTCTTTCAAATAGTTCACAAAACATATACATATACATACACACACACGGAGTGGCCAGATGATGATGATCTCTGAACGCATAATAATCTGGCCACTCAGTGTCTATCCTATAGAATAAAAGGCTAATATGCAAATGGTCCCCTCGACCGGGAGTTCGACCAGCAGGCAGGCCGGCCAACCACCCATGTCCCCGCCCCCTGGCCAGGCTGGCCGGACCCCACCCATGCACGAATTCATGCACCGCGCCTCTAATATATATATATATATATACACACACTGAGTGGCTAGATGATGATGATCTCTGAACGCATAACCATCTGGCCACTCCGTGTCTATCCTATAGAATAAAAGGCTAATATGCAAATGGTCCCCTCGACCAGGAGTTCGACCAGCAGGCAGGCCGGCCAACCGCCCATGTCCCCTCCCCCTGGCCAGGCTGGCCGGACCCCACCCATGCACGAATTCATGCACCGGGCCTCTAATATATATATATACACACTGAGTGGCCAGATGATGATGATCTCTGAACGCACAATCATCTGGCCACTCCGTGTCGATTCTATAGAATAAAAGGCTAATATGCAAATGGTCCCCTCGACCGGGAGTTCGACCAGCAGGCAGGCCGGCCAACCGCCCACGTCCCCTCCCCTTGGCCAGGCTGGCCGGACCCCACCCCTGCACGGATTCATGCACCGGGCCTCTAATATATATATATATACACACACACACTGAGTGGCCAGATTATTATGCGTTCAGAGACCATCATCATCTGGCCACTCCGTGTAGAGTCAGTTGCTCACGGCATCGAAAAACAGGACAGCGCTGAGGGAGAATGAAGAGGAAATGGGGTGCCATGTCCTTTGGGACAAAAGCTAAGACCCCACCCCCGACCCCCATGAGCCAGGAAGGCACAGCGACCTGCCCCTGCCGGACCGGAGGCGGATCGGCCGCCTGAGACACGGTTCCCCGCCTCCCGTGTGCAGGTATCTGGGCAAGGGACACGCTGTATGTTCCCCAGACGTGACCTTACAGGATTCTCATTCAGGCAGCTTGGAAATGCAGCCTTTCAAAGAACGGATGCTGGCAGACTCTTAAATATTCCTTTTTTTTGGCTTTCCACAGCTGATGAGCATGATGCAATGCAAAAGCAACATTTGCAATCTTGTTATTTTTAATAGGCGATTCCTTGCGATCGATCATTATTATGATTTTTTTTGTCATTTTGTAGTGTTCACCGTGTCTCAGATATTGATTTAAGATGCATCCACGGCCCTAACCGGTGTGGCTCAGTGGGTAGAGCGTCAGTCTGCGGACTCAAGGGTCCCGGGTTCGATTCCCGTCAAGGGCATGTACCTTGGTGGCGGGCACATCCCCAGGTGGGGGGCGTACAGGAGGCAGCTGGTCGATGTTTCTCTCTCATCGATGTTTCTGACTCTCTATCCCTCTCCCTTCCTCTCTGTAAAAAATCAATAAAATAGCCCTGACCGATTTGGCTCAGTGGATAGAGCGTCGGCCTGCGGACTGAAGGGTCCCGGGTTCGATTCCCGGTCAAGGGCATGGACCTTGGTTGCGGGCACATCCCCAGTGGGGGGCGTGCAGGAGGCAGCTGATGGATGTTTCTCTCTCATCGATGTTTCTAACTCTCTATCCCTCTCCCTTCCTCTCTGTAAAAAATCAATAAAATATATTTAAACATATTTTAAAAAATACATATTAATAAAGATAATGGCACCATTCAAAACGGTTACATGGGCCTTTGAAAATATTTAAAAGGGGGACATGCCTAGGTTGCAGGCTCGATCCCCAGTAGGGGGCGTGCAGGCGGCAGGCGATCCATGATTCTCTCTCCTCGTGGATGTTTCTCTCTCTCCCTTCCTCTCTCTGAAATCCATAAAAATACAATTTAAAGAAATACATAGCAAAGTAAAAGAATATCAATTATAAAAGCAAGAAAGAAATGCGAATTATAGAGATCTTTTTTTAAACTTATTTTTTTTGATGTTTAGAGAGAGAGGAAGAGGGAAGAGAGAGAGAGAGAGAGAGAGAGAGAGAGAGACATCCATGGGACCGGCCGCCTCCTGCACGCCCCCCACTGGGGATGGAGCCCGCAACCCGGGCAGGTGCCCTTGACCGGGAATCGAACCCTGACCTCCTGGTTCCTAGGTCGACGCTCCACCCCTGAGCCACACCGTCCGGGTTCGATCTTGAACGTCGAGCAGCGGAGAAGAGAAATGAACCAGGATGGAGTTTTCCTCCTCCGTCCTGACAGGGGTACCCCAGCGAGTTATGGCTTAGAAATGGAACCCATTTATCACTGGGATTTAGACTCTGACCGAGGCTAGTGAGATGGATGTGGCTGTCGGACCCTAATCACCGACGTGACGGATTCGCTATTAGATGTTTCGCCGAAATCCTTCGGCTGCGAATGGGTCCTGGCCCGTGTTGGGAGAGGGGGAAAAAAAATTGTCTTAAGTTTGATGAAAGAGCAAATAAGATATGACAGGGAAACCACACATGGTTGGAAGGGAAAATAGCGGGAAATGTATTTTCTCAGGAGATCAGTGGCCGGCGTAGCATCTCATCACCGTGGGCCCAGATTGCAGCCGAGTGTCTCCGGGGCCCGATGAGCTGGCCTCCTCACACCCCCATCCATTTCTGTGACGCTTGATTATTTTCATGCAGAAGTATTTCTTCAAAGGGTATTGGGCCTTGCCCAGCCGGCCTGGCTCAGCGTCGACCTAGGAACCAGGAGGTCAGGGTTCGATTCCCGGTCAAGGGCACATGCCCGGGTTGGGGGTTCCATCCCCAGTCGGGGGCGTGCAGGAGGCGGCCGGTCCATGCTTCTCTCTCCTCATGGATGTTTCTCCTTCTCCCTCTCCCTTCCTCTCTGAGATCAATAAAAATCTATTTAAAAAAAAAAGAAAAAAGAAATACGTTTTTAAAAATTGTAGAGCCCTAGCCTGTGTGGCTCAGTGGATAGAGCGTCGGCCTGCAGACTGAAGGGTCCCGGGTTCGATTCCCGGTCAAGGGCACATGCCCGCGTTCCAGGCTCGATCCCCCGTAGGGGCCGTGCAGGAGGCAGCTGATGCCCGATTCTCCCTCCTCGTGGCTGTTTCTTTCTCTCTCTGCCTCTCCCTTCCTCTCTCTGAAATAAGTAAAAAATACCATATTTTAAGACAACCAATAAATACCATTGTTTCTATCCCCACGAAGGGTGGTTTCCGCCTGCCTTTTTTTTCCTCCAGAGAATTTATGGCACCCCATAAACGGAGAGATGGGCCCGCAGAATAAATATCCGTCTCCCCGGTCGGTGGCGAATTACCATCCTCAACGAATCGTATCGTACGCCCTACCTTTATGGGATTTGCCCAGAAAAATATACAACGGTGACTCCCGGCCACAGCTGAACGTGGACGTATTATTATTATTATTATTATTATTATTTGAGCCAGTTCCAAAAACTAATTCACGTGGATCCGGGGCCTCCTAGGTATTCCCTTTGATTTGTTCGCGGGGAAATATCTCCGTGATTAATCTTGCAAGAGAGCGAAGGTCCGGTGGTGTGAGGGGGTTACGCTCGTACCGAACCTTTAATGCTTACGCCCCCCCGAAGGCAAACGCGTCCATCATGTGAAACTAGAGGCCCGGGGCATTGATTCGTGCACGGGGCGGGGGGTGCCTCGTCCCGGCCGGAGCCCTCTCGCCATCTGGGACCCCTCGGGGGATGTCCGACTTGGGCCGGTTTCGGCTCAAGTCCCCGTAGGCTAGGCCGAGGGACCCCACTTGTGCACTAATCCCTGCACCTGGTTTCTAGTCTGCATATGAGATCTTTGATTAATCTCTTCCCGCCCTCCCCTCTCCCCTCTTCCTTCTGAAATTCATCCGTCTGTTCCATGTTTCCATGCCTGTGCGTTGAGCGCCTGCCCCCTGGTGGTCAGTGCGCGTCATAGCTACTGGTTGAACGGTCGAACGGTCACTTAGGATTTTATATACATAGAACAGAGGCCCGGTGCACGAATTCGTGTACCAGTGGGGTCCCTCGGTCTGGCCTGCGGGATCGGGCTGAAACCAGCTCTCCGACATCCCCCGAGGGGTCCCGGATGGCGAGAGGGCGCAGGCCAGGCCGAGGGGCCCTACCTGGTGCACGATCGGGGCCGGGGAGGGACGCGGGAGGTTGGCCAGCCGGGGAGGGACCGCGGGAGGGCTCCAGGGCGTGTTCAGCCTGTCTCGCTCAGTCCCGATCGGCTGGACCCCAGCAGCAAGCTAACCTACCGGTCGGAGCGTCTGCCCCCTGGTGGTCAGTGCACATCATAAGGACCGGTCGACCGGTCGACTGTCTGCCCCCTGGTGGTCAGTGCACGTCATAGCGACTGGTTGACCATTCAGAGCGTCTGCCCCCTGGTGGTCAGTGCACGTCATAGCGACTGGTCAACGTGTCGACTGTCTGCCCCCTGGTGGTCAGTGCACGTCATAGCGAGCGGTTGAGCGGCCTTCGCATATCATTAGCATATGACACTTTGATTGGTTGAACGGCCAACCGGTCGACCGGACACTTAGCATATTAGGCTTTTATTCTATAGGGTTTATTCTATAGGATGTGTATCAAACCCCTTCGTATGTTCTCACGTAAGTCATTAGTTCTAAAGGCATGGCCTTTCAGAGAATCCATGGAGAGAAAATATCCGATAAAAAGCGCCGTGGTTACCCCTTATCTCGCAACTTTAATATCCTGTTGAAGGATGGTCGTCACAGCCGAACGTGTACCACATGGCCCAGGATTAGTCATTTTTAAAAAGGTATTTATTTTAAATATATTTTTTACTGATTTCAGAGAGGAAGGGAGAGGGAGAGAGAGAGAGAAACATCCATGATGAGAGAGAATCATGGACGGCTGCCTCCTGCACGCCCCCACTGGGCATCGAGCCGCAACCCGGGCATGTGCCCTTGACCGGGAATCGAACCCGGGACCCTTCCGTCCGCAGGCCGACGCTCTATCCACGAGCCACACCGGCTAGGACCCACCCTTCCTTTTCTATGGGTTTTTATCCATGGCCTCCTATTCTTGGCGGCTTAGGAAATACTTTCTCATTTTGTTTCCAAAGGAAGGAGGCGGTCGACTCTTCTCTCCCTTCAGCCCACTGAAAACAAAACAAAATACTCTTCTGCCCGGCCCGTGTGGCTCAGTGGTTGAGCGTCGACCTATGAACCAGGAGGTCAAGGGTTCGATTCCCGGTCAAGGGCACACGGCCCGGGTTGCGGGCTCCATCCCCAGTCGGGGGCGTGCAGGAGACAGCCGTCCTGATTCTCTCTCTCTCCCTCTCCCTTCCTCTCTCTCTAAAATTCAATAAAAAAATATTTTAAAAAAAACAGGAATTATGTTTATATCAAACACCACGTCCGACGGGCAAGGACTCTTATTACTCAGTGTTTGAAAGTGAAGAATGAGCCCAGTTTTGCTCAGTGGAGGGAGCATCATCAGCCTGTGAACGGAAGGGTCCCGGGTTCGATTCCAGTCAAGGGCACGTGCCTTGGCTGTGGGCTCGAGCCCCAGTCGGTATGGCCTGGGACTCAAGGTCCTGGGTTCGATTCCCGGTCAAGGGCACAGGCCCGGGTTGCAGGCTCCATCCCCAGTAGGGGGCGTGCAGGAGGCAGCCGGTCCATGATTCTCTCTCATCCTGGATGTTTCTCTCTCTCTCTTTCTCCTTCTATGAAATGAATAAAAAATATACGGCCTTGAGCTTTGCTTTGCATCGAAGTCTCTTAGGCCCACGGTTCCACTCACCCATGTTTTTTTCCCCAGCGTGAACGTGTCCCGCGAAAATTACAGCTTTTGGTGGGATGTCATGGACGCTGTTGGTGATGGTTTAATAAAATCAGAATAGGGTTACGCACAACAAGATTACGGCGTGCGTTGTAGGTAATTGCTTGCTGTTGGCATTGCACAAATGCTTGACATCCTCGACAGGCACTTTGCCTCTGCAAAGCCTAATTTTGAGTCCAAAGGGCTGAAATCACGCCGGCTGGGTTGGCTCCGTGGATTAGAGCCTCGGCCTGGGACGGAAGGGTCCCGGGTTCGATTCCCGGTCCAGGGCATGACCTTGGTGGCGGGCACATCCCCAGGTGGGGGGCGTGTGCAGGAGGCAGCTGATGGATGTTTCTCTCTCTCATCGATGTTTCTGACTCTCCCTCTCCCTTCCTCCTCTGTTAAAAAAATCAATAAAATATAATTTTTAAAAAAATCAATGCAAAAATATCCTCAGGCCAAAGATTACAAAAAGAAATAATAAAAATGATAAAAATAAAAAATAAAAAAAGACTCAAATTGTGGCCTGGGCAAATGCATACTTCCTTTTATTTGGAGCGGACTTTCAAGATTGTGTGAGGGAAAAGGTTAAATGAGGGACCCTTAAGAGCTTTGGGTAGGTGGAGGGTTTTTTTAAAAATATATTTTTATTGATTTCATATAGAAAGGGAGAGAGAGAGATAGAAATAGTCAATTCATAATAATTCATAATAATCAATGAAGAGAGAGAATCACGGATCGGCTGCCTCCTGCACGCCCCCTACTGGGGATCGAGCCCGCAACCCGGGCACGTGCCCTTGACCGGGAATCGAACCCGGGACCCTTCAGTCCGCAGGCCGACGCTCTATCCACTGAGCCACACCGGCCAGGGCAAGAAAAGTGATTTTAAATCTACCGTCCTAATGTTACATGCCATAAACATTACTATTTCAAGAAAGACGTATTTTAAATATAATAATATAATAATAATATAACCAAAAACTGTGCTAACATATAGTGTAATATCACAGAAGTTGAAGGAAATATTAAAAAGCTGCCAATAACAGGATGACGCCTACGATATTCGGAAAGGCTTTATTTTTTTTCCTCCGTTTATGTTGTTCATTATAGTCCACATATGAGTGAGATCGTGTGATAATTGTCTGGTAGCTCGACCTTTTCCATCGCCTGCTAAGTATAAACGTTAATATATTTTAAGAAAACAAGATTTAAAATATAATAATGTTACATGCAAAAAGCAATATTTCAAGAAAAAATGATTTTAAATATTTTAAATATGCTACATGCAGTAAACATTAACATTTCAAGAAAAAACGATTTAAAATATAATGTTACATGCAGGAAACATTAATATTTCAAGGAAAAAAACAATTTTAAATGTAGTAATGTCACGTGCAAGAAACATTAGTATTTCAAGAAAAAACTTTTAAATATAATAATGTTACATGCTATAAACAATATTTCAAGAGAAAAACGATTTTAAATATGTTACATGCAACAAACATTAATAGTTCAAGAAATAACAATTTTAAATATAATAATGTTCCATGCAATAAACATTAATATTTCAAGGGAAAAAAAGAATTTAAAATATAATAATATTACCTGCAAAAAACATTAACATTTCAAGAAAAAACGACTTTAAATATAATAATGTTCCATGCAGTAACAATTAATATATCAAGAAAAAAATGATTTAAAATACAATATTACATGCGATACACATTAATATTTCAAGGAAAATGATTTTAAAAATAATAATGTTCCATGCAATAAACAATATTTCAAGGGAAAAAAAATGATTTAAAACATAATAATATTACCTGCAAAAAACATTAACATTTCAAGAAAAAACGACTTTAAATATAATAATGTTCCATGCAGTAACAATTAATATATCAAGAAAAAAATGATTCAAAATGCAATATTACATGCGATACACATTAATATTTCAAGAAAAATCATTTTAAGTACAATATTACATGCAATACACATTAATATTTTCAGAAAAATGATTTTAAATACAATATTACATGCGATACACATTAATATTTCAAGAAAATGATTTTAAATACAATAGTACATGCAATACACATTAATATTTCCAGAAAAATGATTTTAAATACACTGTTACATGCAATACACATTAATATTTCAAGAAAAATGATTTTAAATACAATATTACATGCAATACAAATTAATATTTCCAGAAAATCGATTTTAAGTATCATAATGTTCCATGCAATAAACAATATTTCAAGGAAAAAAAATGATTTAAAATATAATAATATTACCTGCAAAAAACATTAACATTTCAAGAAAAAACAACTTTAAATATAATAATGTTACATGTAATTAGAATTAATATATCAAGAAAAAAATGATTCAAAATGCAATATTACATGCGATACACATTAATATTTCAAGAAATATCATTTTAAGTACAATATTACATGCAATACACATTAATATTTTCAGAAAAATGATTTTAAATACAATATTACATGCGATACACATTAATATTTCAAGAAAAATGATTTTAAACACAACAGTACATGCAATACACATTAATATTTCCAGAAAAATGATTTTAAATACAATGTTACATGCAATACACATTAATATTTTCAGAAAAATGATTTTAAATACAATATTACATGCGATACACATTAATATTTCCAGAAAAACGATTTTAAATATCATAATGCTCCATTCAATAAACAATATTTCAAGAAAAAAATAACGGTTTAAAATATAATAATATTACCTGCAAAAAAACATGAACATTTCAAGAAAAAAAAGACTTTAAATATAATAATGTTACATGCAATTAGAATTAATATATCAAGAACAAAATGATTTAAAATGCAATATTACATGCGATACACATTAATATTTCAAGAAAAATGATTTTAAATACAATATTACATGCAATCCACATTAATATTTTCAGAAAAGCGATTTTAAGTATCATAATGTTCCATGCAATAAACAATATTTCAAGGAAAAAAAATGATTTAAAATATAATAATATTACCTGCAAAACACATTAACATTTCAAGAAAAAACAACTTTAAATATAATAATGTTCCATGCAATTAGAATTAATATATCAATTAAAAATGATTTAAAATACAATATTACATGCAACACACATTAATATTTCCAGAAAAGCGATTTTAAATATCATGATGTTCCATGCAATAAACAATATTTCAAGAAAAAAAAAAAACACGGTTTAAAATATAATAATATTACCTGCAAAAAAACATGAACGTTTCAAGGAAAGCGAGCGTGGAGCCAGGCAGCCAGGGACCCCTTTTCCGCGGATCCAGAGGGAATGGGGACTGTGTGTGTGTGTGTGTTTGGGGGGGGACACCTCGTGGCCCCTAAATGCTCCCCCACAGCTGAGAGATGAGCGAGCCATCTCCCCGGAGGCACGCGTCCTCAGACCACGGCCCGCGGGCCACAGGCGGGTGTTTTTGCCGTTTTGTTGTGTTTTTACTTCAAAATAAGATATGTGCCGTGTGCATAGGAATTTGTTCCTAGTTTTTTTTTTAAACTATAGTCCGGCCCTCCAGACCCCTGCCCCAGACAGACACGGGGTGACTGGGCGCCATCCGGAGCGGGGAGGCAGTCCCTGGCCTGGTTAACGGGGTGTCTGCCGGGCACGCCCGCCCGGGCAGCGAGGGATCAGCCATCGGCGGATGGAACGGTTGGATGCCCCGTCGGCTGCCAGAACATCGAGCGGAGAGACACGATGCTCCCCGAGTCGCTGGCCGGCTGCTAAGGGATGATTTGTGTTCCTTCCCCGTTCCCGGGGACACGGGCAGGCACGCTCCGTGCCGAGTGAGGCGTGCAGCCGCCATCTGGGGTCCTGTGGGCGCCATCCGGCGTGGAGTTTGGCCCACGAGGCGCCCTCCAGTCCCGTGGGAAATTTCTTTTTTTTTTTTTTCCTTCAAATGTATTTTGACGAAAAGCACGGTGCATGAAATTGGTGCACAGGCGGGTGGGGGTGGGTCCCTCGGCTGGGCCTGCGCCCTCTCGCTGTGCGGGAGCCGTCCGTCGGACGTCCTCAGCGCCGCCGTGGAGGCGGGAGAGGGTCCCGCCACCGCCGTGGTGCTCGCCAGCCGCGAGCCCGGCTTTTAGCGTGAGCGTCTGCCCCGTGGTAGTCAGTGCGCGTCATAGCGGCCGGTCGTTCCGCCGTTCGGTCGATTTGCATATTAGCCTTTTATTCTATAGGATTGATTTCAGAGAGGAAGAGAGAGGGAGAGAGACATCCATGATGAGAGATTGGCTGCCTCCTGCACGCCCCCCACTGGGGATGGAGCCCACAACCCGGGCATGTGCCCTTGACCAGGAATCGAACCCGGGACCCTTTGGTCCGCAGGCCGGCGCTCTACCCACTGAGCCACACCAGCTAGGGCAAGTGGAACCTTTTTTGTTTTTTTCCTAGAGGCCCTGTGCACGGATTCATGCACTGGTGGGGGCGTGGCCTGTGGGGATCGGCCCGCTGTGGGAGCATACTGACCACCAGGGGGCAGCTCTGTGTTGAGCGTCTGCCCCCTGGTGGTCAGTGCACGTCATTGCGACCGGTCATTCCACCATTCGGTAATTTATTAGCCTTTTATTCTATAGGATTGATTTCAGAGAGGAAAAGAGAGGGAGAGAGAGAGAAACATCCGTGAGGAGAGAGAATCACGGATCGGCTGCCTCCTGCACGCCCCCCACTGGGGATGGAGCCTGCAACCCGGGCCTGTGCCCTGAGCAGGAATCGAACCCGGGACCTCCTGGTTCATAAGTTGATGCTCAACCACTAAGCCACACTGGCCTGGCTTCTGTCTTCTCTGAAGATCCAGCTCACATCCAGCGGTTGGGACTGTAGGTGGGCAGGATGCATTAGGGGTTGCCTTTGGGTATTGCCACCACAGGACCGTTAACCACCCAATACGTTAATTTCCCGGGATTTCCGCCAAAAATTACTGTCAGCATGAGAGCTTCAAACAAGAGAAATGGCCCCTAGGCAGTGTGGCTCAGTGGATAGAGCATCAGTCTGTGTACCGAAGGGCCGTGGGTTCGATTCTGGTCCTGGGCACGTACCTGGGTTGCAGGCTCGAATCCCGACCCCGGTCAGGGTGCGTGTGGGAGGCAACTAATAGATAAGTCATCTATACTGATAAAAGGGTAATATGCTAATTAGACCGGACGTCTTCTGCACATCCATCCAGACGCCCTTCAGGACAAAGCCACGGTGGCAGGGGCCGAGGCAGAGGCGGTTAGGGGCGATCAGGCAGGCAGGGGAGAGCAGTTAGGGGCGACCAGGCCAGCAGGTGAGCAGTTAGGGGCTATTAGGCAGGCAGGCAGAAAGGTTAGGGGTGATCAGGCAGGCAGGCAGAGATGGTTAGGGGTGATCAGGGAGGCAGAGGTGGTTAGGGTTGATCAGGCAGGCAGGCAGAGATGGTTAGGGGCGATCAGGTAGGCAGGCAGAGATGGTTAGAGGTGATCAGGCAGGCAGGTAGGCAGAGAGGTTAGGGATGATCAGGGAGGCAGGCAGAGATGGTTAGGGGCGATCAGGCAGGCAGGCAGGCAGAGATGGTTAGAGGTGATCAGGCAGGCTGGAGAGCAGTTAGGGGGTGATCAGGCAGGCAGGCAGGGGAGTGGTTAGGAGCCAGCGGTCCCGGATTGCGAGAGGGATCGGACCTAAACCGGCAGTCGGATATCCCCCGAGGGGTCCCGGATTGGAGAGGGTGCAGGCCGGGCTGAGGGACCCTCCCCCCTGTGCACGAATTTCGTGCACCAGGCCTCTAGTATCCATAATAAGAGAGAATCGTGGACCGGCTGCCTCCTGCACGCCCCCTACTGGGAATCAAGCCCCCAACCCGAGCATATGCCCCGACCAGGGAATTGAACCGTGACCTCCTGGTTCACAGGTCGATGCTCTACCACTGAGCCACACTGCCTGGGCTGAAAAATTACTTTAAAAAAAAAAAAGAATTAACCAAGACAAAATGAAAAGAGAGCGAGCGAGAGAGGACGTTGGCCCCAAGAGGTCTTATGGAAACCCTGAAGGCTCGTTGGGGTGTCTGCCAGCAAGGAGGAGTGTCTGAGGGAGGGAGCAATCGGTTTCCTGGCTAAAATATTAGTATTTATAGAAGAAAAGAAAATAAAAGAAAGAAAAAGAAACAAAAGTGAAAAAAAAGAAGACCTGTTTGCACATAGATTAATCCTATTTACCGCCTCCTCATGAAGTGTTTTCTGGGGTGTTCACTATTTTAAGCTGCGTTCCTGGTTCCCTATAAATCCCACAGAAAGTAAATCCTCGTAGCCAAGATGAAAAATTCATAACCAGGGAAGAGATTTGCGTCAATAGCCGAGATGGCGCCTCATCGTGCCGGAGAAATGAAGTCGCGAAGCTAGCAATCACTTAAGGGGATCTCAACATATAATATGCTGATTTAAAAAAAAAAAATGGCACTCATTTAGCATACATCTGTGAGCACCTCGGGAGAGAGGGAGTTTGCATCTGGGTCTGACGCTAATGCTGCGATGCATTTACAATGGAATGCATCGATTGGCTTGGCGCCATTACACACATATTGGATGGAAATTTCATCATCAGGAAAATCTCATCACACATTATTTTCTGAAGCAAGACAAGCCTAATACAAACAGAGAAGAATATATATTAATATATATATATTTTTTATTTCAGGGAGAGGGAGGGAGAGAGAGAGAAACATCCGTGATGGGAGAGAATCACGGATCGGCTGCCTCCTGCACGCCCCCTACTGGTTGGGGATGGAGCCTGCAACCCGGGCATGTGCCCTTGACCAGGAATCGAACCCGGGACCCCTGGTTCGTAGGTCAATGCTCAATCATGGAGCTACCTCTGCTGACCTATTTTTTTATTTTTTAACGAGAGGCCCGGTGCACGAAATTCGTGCATGGGGGAGGGTCGGTGTCCCTCAGCCCAGCCTGCACCCTCTCCTACCTGGGACCCCTCGGGGGGTGTCCCTTTCACAATCCGGGACTGCTGGCTCCCAACCGCTCGCCTGCCTGCCTGCCTGATTGCCCCTAACTGCTCTGCCTGCCAATTTGATCACCCCCTAACCACTCCCCTGCCAGCTGGATCGACACCTAACTGCTCCCCTGCCGGCCTGATCGCCCCCAACTGCCCTCCCCTGCCGGCCTGATCGCCCCCAACTGCCCTCCCCTGCAGGCCTGGTCCACCCCCCAACTGCTCTCCCTGCAGGCCTGGTCCACCCCCCAACTGCCCTCCCCTGCAGGCCTGGTCCCCCCCCAACTGCTCTCCCCTGCAGGCCTGGTCTACCCCCCAACTGCCCTCCCCTGCAGGCCTGGTCCCCCCCCAACTGCCCTCCCCTGCAGGCCTGGTCGCCCCCAAGTGCCCTCCCCTGCTGGCCATCTTGTGACGGTCATCGTTTGACCACATCTTGTGTGAGGGCGTGATGGTCAATTTGCATATTGCCCTTTTATCATGTAGGATTACAGTTTACATTCAACATTCCTTCCCCCTCTTCTCTCTCCCCAACAGTCACCACACTGTTGCCGACGTCCGTGAGTCCTTTCTGTCTATTTTATTTTTTTCATTTTTGCTCAATCCCTCCCCCCAGCCTCTCTCCACCCTCCCTTCACCGAGCTCTCTCTCTCTCTCTCTCTCTCTCTCTCTCTCTCTCTAATCCCATCTCTGTTTTGCTTGCGTGGGTGGGTGTGTTTTCACATCCCATTACAGAGCAGGTACCTCAGGGCCCATCAACGACTATTTCATTTTCAGCACGCCGTGTTCGCTGTAAAAATGCATGGAAAACGCCGACTATCATTCAGTATGGAATCGGTTCCCGTGTTTAAATACATTCGTGGTCGCGTCTCGGGCCCACGCCGTGGATGGTTCGGGGAGGGGATATATATATATATCTCCCATCCGCAGAACGTTCGGCGGAAAAGGGGAGGGACTCCTGTACGTCTAATAGGATTCGTCTTTTATGCCCGAGAACAGAAATCGCTCAATAACAAAATTCACAACCTAAGAAAATAAATGGATAGAATTGCTTTGCGTTCGTCTGGATCCCAGTCCCCTGAGATTTCAATCATAAACACAGCCATCTATCACAGACCTGTAACATTATGCATTTATCCCGTTCCTACCAGGGAGAGTGTGAAATCCATCCTTGCCCGTTTCCCCCCCCAAAAAAGGCCATGGTTTAGCCCCATTTTTCTCTCAGTCTTTCTTCCAAACCCAGTGAGAGAAAAAGAAAAAAAAAATATATATATATATATATATATATATATATATATATATCCCATAAAAAATCCCGCAGCCCTAGATGGTGTGGCTCAGTGGATAGAGAGCATCGGCCTGCAGACGGAAGGGTCCCAGGTTCGATTCCAGCCAACGGCACATGCCTGGGTTGCAGGCTCCATCCCCAGTAGGGGGCGTGCAGGAGGCAGCCGCTCCGTGATTCTCTCTCTTCGTGGATGTTTCTCTCCCTCTCCGTTCCTCTCTGAAATCCATAAAAGTATTAATAAATGAAATCATTTAAAAAAATAAAATATATGCCAATTATTTTTAAAATATATATATATATAAAACATTAATGGACATCCTTCGGGACTCTGGGCATGGAGATATTTTATTTATAAAATCACATTTAAATTTTAATAAGGGCGCAACCGTACTTGTCTTTGAGGTGGCTGGAGTATTCCCTTTAATATTTGAAACCAGATCCCGACCGAGGTGTGATAGATCCAGTACCACCAGCATGTCAAACTCAAAGTCTCGCCGGGCCAGATAAACAAGGTTTACGCGTCTTTGGGCCGCAAAAAAGAAGGAAAAAAAAAGCTTCCATTTTCACAGAAACGTAGGTTTATTGCGATAGAGTCAGGCTGAAGACAAAGGGCTGAGATAAAAGATCCATCGTGAACGTGACATAATAGAACACGTTAATAAAAATGAATATTTCTTCCGGAACCTGAACTCACCAGACCCTGAGTCACGGCAGAAATGAATAAGCGACACGTCAATAAACCTATTTTTCTCGTTCACCGGACACGAATCATTTCCTGTTGCCCAAGCCACCCCAAGTCAGTCCGAGACGAAGGACGTGGCCGTCGGCTGCTAGAATATTCGCGGCCGGTATCCGTGGGGAGAAATGGTGGGCCTGCGTGTAAGGCGCTTGAGGAAATGAATGGCACACGATGACAGTCATCCGTCAGTAGCCAACATTGTCGTTTGTGATTAATAACTAGAGGCCCGGTGCACGAAATTCGTGCACAGGGGAAGGGGGTTCCTCAGCCCAGCCTGCACCCTTCCGAATCCGGGACCCTTGGGGGATGTCTGACCCCTCGGGGATCGGGCCTAAGCCGGCAGTCGGACATCCCTCTCAAAATCCGGGACAGCTGGCTCCTAACTGCTCACCTGCCTGCCTGCCTGATTGCCCTAACTGCCCCCCCTGCCAGCCTGGTCACCCCTAACCGCCTCTGCCTGCCGGCCTGATTGCCCCTAACTGCCCAACCTGCTGGCCTGCTCGCCCGACTGCCCCACCCCCCCCCACACCAGCCTGGTTGCCCTCACTGCCCCCCCCCCTGCTGGCCTGGTCGTCCCACGCAACCTGCTGTTCAGTCATTTGGTCGTCCCTCACAAACCCCCTGCTGGCCTGGTCGCCCCATGACACCTGCTGTTGGGTCATTATGAGGGCGTCGTGACCAATTTGCATATCACCCTTTTATTCGTATAGGTGACGTGTAACAGGATATTGCAAAACTTAAGTGACGAAACTTTTTTAAAAAATATGTATTTTATTGATTTTTTAAAGAAAGGAAAGGAGAGGGAGAGAGAGTTAGAAACATCGATGAGAGAGAAACATCCATCAGCTGCCTCCTGCACGCCCCCTACTGGGGATGTGCCCACAACCAAGGTACATACCCTTGACCGGAATCGAACCCGGGATCCTTCAGTCAGCAGGCCGACGCTTTATCCACTGAGCCACACCAGTCAGGGCAAGTGACGAAACTTTTATTAAAACGTTTCTTAGATACCGTTCTATTGGCTGGGCGGCAAAAATAATCGTAGTGAGCCGCATGCGGCCCGCGGGCCCCGAGTTTGACATGCTTATGCTAATGATGAGAAGAAATGGGATATTATTTGGGGCATTCTGTGGGGAGGGTGGATTTGAGATGCTTTTTTTGGGGATCTACCCCGGCATTCATTCCAGCAAAATCTGTTTCCCTTAAAATCTATTTCCTTCATTCCGTGCCGCCCCCCGGTGGTCAGCGTATGCCATTGCGAGCGATCGGTCTCCCGGTCGAACTCCCGCGGGGACAATTTGCTCATTAGGCTTTTATATCTATAGATGACAGTTGACATACAAGATTAATTCGTTTCAGGTGGACAACGTAGTGATGAGACATTTATATACCTTACAAAATGACGACCCCATTAATCTGGTATCCATCTGATGCCATAATCATAATCCTCTAATCCCCATGTGTGCGTAGCTCAGGACTGTGACCGAATTCGACCCTCAAGAGCCGTCGGCTGATTTTTAGGCCGTTTAAGTGATTTTATTTGCCAGGGCAGATACCACGGTGGCAATATATTGAAAAAGAGCAAGAGGGCCACTGATTAAATTGACGTAGAACGTGAAAGGCGATATCGAATGACGCTCGTGGGTCAGGCCGGGCGACCCAAAATGAATTTGAAATCGCCTTGTGGCAGACTATTTCCGGTAAAAATCTCAGCAGGGGGTTTTCGCGTCGTCCGTGGACTGGGCTCATTCTGAAACTTTGCCTGGGAAGAGAGACGTTTGCCGAAATAAACCGGTCGAGAAAGGAGGAGACGATGCGGGCAGGTCATCGTCCGTGTTTTGAAAAGAGACCGTGTAGTTACAGTGATCGAGACCATATGGTACGGCCCTGGACCTGGGTGGCTCAGTGGATAGCATGTCGGCCCGCAGACAAAAGGGTCCCGGGTTCGATTCCCGGTCAGGGCACAGGCCCGGGTTGTGGGCTCGATCCCCAGTAGGGGGCGTGCAGAGACATCCGATCATGATTCTCTCTCATCGTGGATGTTTTCTCCCTCTCCTTCCCTCTCACTAAAAAAAAAATAATAATAAATCAATTAAATCTTAAAATAAAAACACAATAGGGTACTTCAATGGATGGGGGTATACAGGGTGTCCCCAAAAAATGTATATACAGGTTGATTTACTTATTCACTCCAGCGGGCTCAATCTGGAAAGAAAAAGAACATCAATTCAGCTATCAAAAGGAATGTGTAGCCCTAACCGGTGTGGCTCAGTGGATAGAGCATCGGCCTGCGGATTGAAGGGTCCCGGGTTCGATTTCGGTCAAGGGCATGTGCCTTGGTGGCGGGCACATCCCCAGTAGGGGGTGTGCAGGAGGCAGCCGATGGACGTTTCTCTCTCATCGATGTTTCTAACTCTCTGTCCCTCTCTCTCTCCTTCTCCATTCCTCTCTGTAAAAAATCAATAAAATATATTTAAAAAGAAAAATAAATGTATATACATTTATGGGGGACGCCCTATAGGTAAATGAAATATGACTAGAGCCAATGAATAAACCCTCACATTTAAAGTGAATTGGCTCTCTTTTTTAAAACATATATTTTTTAACTAGAGGCCCGGTGCACAAAACTCGTGCATGGGGAGGGTCCCTCTGCCTGGCCAGCGATCGGGCTCTACGGGGCCTTCCTTCATTCTATGCCATCCCCTGGTGGTCAACGCATGTCATAGCGAGCGATCGGTCTCCCGGTCGAACTCCCGCGGGGGCAATTTGCTTATTAGGCTTTTATATATATAGATGACAGTTGACATACAAGATTATATTAGTTTCAGGTGGACAACGTAGTGATGAGACATTTATGTACCTTACAAAATGATGGCCCCCATTAATCTGGTACCCATCTGACGCCGTACAGAGCTATTATAACCTTGTTAATTATATTAGTGGCCCGGTGCACGGATTTGTGCCCATTGAAAGACAATGTATTAGAGAAATATTTTAATATCGCTACTGCGTCTGGCTAATGAAAAAAATGAAAATAGGATTCCTCCGAGGGTCTCCCATCTGCCTACTCTAGGACTTCCGTGAGGATCAAATGAGATGAGGCACGGGAAAACGCTGCACAGACATTTGGTGAAAGTGTAAAATGTGTGCACCTGGCTGTAAAGCAGGTCGTGTTCCTGGGCTGAAGTAACTGCAAGGAGGCTAGTCGTCGCTAGGGAGAGGAAGCCGGGCGTTGCTACGTGACGTCATTACCGGCACCCACAGCCTCCGTTTCAGGGCTGGGCCGGGCCGTGGGCCTTATTTTGTGCCATGCGATCTCGGCAGCGTGAGCTGCGATTTGCTGGGGTGTCGCTCCGGGATGGTGGCGGGTCCTGTGTCCCACTTGGGGGAAGCCGAGTGTTGGTTTGCGGCACCGTTAATTTTTAATGGCCAGTGCGCGTCCCGGCAGCTCCTGCGTTGAGCGTCTGCCCCCTGGTGGTCAGTGCACGTCATAGCATCCGGTCGGACGGACAGACACTCAGGCTTTTATATATACAGATTCCCCGTGCGGTATTTTTACATCCTCACGACTGCTCTGTGACTATCCATATGTACTGTCTCATCCTTTCACCTTTTTTAAAAATATATGTATATTTTTATTGATTTCAGAGAGGAAAGGAAAGGGAGAGAGAGGTTTCTTTTTTTTCCTTTGCAGCTGTCTCATTTTAACCCCCTAACGTGCCTTTTCTCTCTGGGTTCGATGCCCAGTTTGGGGTGTGCAGGAGGCAGGTGATCGGTGATTCTCTCTCATCATTGATGTTTCTATCTCTCTCTCCCTCTCCCTTCCTCTCTGAAATTAATCCTATAGAATAAAAGCCTAATATGCTAAGTGTCTGGACGACCCGTCAGCTGTTCAACCAATCAAAGCGTAATATGCTAATGATATGCTAAGGCCGCTCAACCGCTCGCTATGACGTGCACTGACCACCAGGGGCAGACAGTCGACCAATCGACCAGTTGCTATAACGTGCACTGACCCCCGGGGGCAGACGCTCTGACCATTAGGTTAGCTTGCTGCTGGGGTCCGGCCGATCGGGGACTGAGCAAGACGGGCCGGACACGCCCTGGAGCCCTCCCGCGGTCCCTCCCCGGCTGGCCAACCTCCCGCGTCCCTCCCCGGCCCCGATCGTGCACTGGTGGGGTCCCTCGGCCTGGCCTGCGCCCTCTCGCCATCCGGGACCCCTCGGGGGACGTCGGAGAGCCGGTTTCCGCCCGATCCCGCAGGCCAGGCCAAGGGACCCCACTGGTGCACGAATTCGTGCACCGGGCCTCTCGTAAAAAATCCATTTCAAAAAACCCCAGAAAGCCATCCTGGTGCCCTATGTACCGAGCACACAGTAGGAGGTTTTGGTGCGGTTGAGGCTCACTCCCCACAATGTGTCCACGTGCGAATTCTTGGGGCCTCCAATGTTTGTAACCCAAGGTAAGTGATTTCAGTGTATTCGATTTTTTTTACAAATTCGAACAGCAGTAACCTTTAAGCTACGACTTAATAAGGGTTGCAAACATAGCAAACGTTATCCCCAAGGTTTTCATCTTAGGAAATGCTGATTGAAAATCCTAGCGTGTGTGTGTGTGTGTGTGTGTGAGTGTGTGTGTGTTAATAATAGATAAGAATAATTATTCCTTGGGTGGCCATGATTTTAAACTGGCCGCTGACCTTGCCGACTTTTCCTGGAAATGGTGAATTTTTTGGATGCTCCTGCCACCGTGAAAAAAAAAAAAAAAGAATGTGTCTACTTTTTTTCCCCGTGTTGTATGGTTCAAATGTGTTTCTGCGTGTCCACGGTGGAGTTTCGTGTCAACCCAAGCGTCCAAGGGACGTTTTCAGAGAACGTATCCAGGTGATCCCGCGGGACAATCGAGGACCGTTGGGTATTTTACGGGCCTTTCCTGTACGAACGGGGGGCAAAATCGCTTTTTGATCATTTAATGTTCTTTTTTTTTTCTTTTTTTCCCCCCCCCGAACGTCACATTAGCTCATTTCCTTTTTTTCCTTTGCAGTTGTCTCATTTTAATCCCCCCAACGTGCCTTTTCTCAAAATACCCAATTGTTGTTTTTAGTGGTTTTTTTTTTTTTCCAATAACACTCTGAATTCTTTCTTCTTGACATGTATTCTGTTTCTCTACATTTTTCATCGCCCTATTTCTTTCTTTTTTATTTTTTATTTTTGAAATCCAGCGGGAACAGAATTTAACTTTTTGTGCGACATTCTTCTTCTTCTTTTTTTCTTTTTCTTTTTTTTTTCCTCCGGTCTTTGATTGGGTGATATGCTCTCTCTCTCTCTTCTGAACTTTTTTTTTTTTTTTAATTTTTGCAAACCTGTTGGTTTTGAATTCTTTTTCCCTTTATTTCCCCCTCCCCCCTCTGACGCCAGGAGCCAACAGCAAGAGACACTCAGATGATATAACCAGTAATCAGCGTGGGGACGACGAAGGTATATTTTTTCTTGTGCTTTTTTTTTTCTTTCTTTTTTTTTCCCCCCTCCTCCAAAGCTCGATGCATGAGTGTATCTCTATCTCTCTTATTTTTTTTCTTCTTCTTCTTTTTTCATTTCCACCCGGTTTTTCCTCCCTCGACCTGAAATTAGGACGCCTCGGCGTGCTTCCATCTGTTCTTCTTGTTTGCAAACCACGGTCATTTTTTTTTTTAATCCAAATGATGGTGCGATCCCCATGTATTCCCCGTGAGTAGACGTGTGCACACGTCACTGATAAATACGAAGGGAATCATCAACATGGGATGGACAAGGAAAATCCACGTTGTGTGGGTTTTTTTTTTTTTTTTTTTCTGGTGTTTTACTTTTTCTTAATTTTTTTTTCTTATTTTTTTTCTTCTTTTTTTCTTTTTTTTGTTTTTGTTGGCCTGGCCACAAGAAGAGTCCCCGAACTCTGAACACACATATGCATGCATCCTTTCGTTTCTCCCCACCCCCCGAATGTGGTTTGGTGAATTCCTGTTGCATTTTGGATCTCTGGTCTGCATTCCGTGAGGGGGACTGCAAAGTTTGTGAACCACATCGGAGGAACATTTTTTTTTTTTGGGGGGGGGGGTGATGGGAGGAGGTAGGGTTACGGGGGGAGGGGCTGGCCTTTTTCTCTGTTTGTTTGTTTGTTTGTTGTCCAAACAGACGGGTTCTCTGCACGTTGATAATGGCTCCCCGAATCGGCCATTGCGAAATATTGTTTTCACATCGTCTATATATATATATAAAAGCCTAAGCGACCGGATGACCGGTCGACCGGTCGCTATGACGTGCACTGACCATCAGGGGGCAGACGCTAAATGCAGGAACTCCCACAGCCAACCTCCTGCGCCGGCCACCCCCTGTGTCCCTCCCCCTGGCCGGCTGGCCCCGATCGGGACTGGGCAAGACGGCCCCCATCGGGCCCCCCATCCCCGGCCAGGCCGACGGACCCCACACGTGCACGAATTCATGCACCGGGCCTCTAGCTGTTCCATAAAACAGCAAACTTCCCCTGTTTGGTCTGGCTCAGTGGATAGAGCATCGTGGCCTGCGGACCGACGGGTCCCGGGTTCGATGCCGGTCAAGGGCACGTACCTCCGTGGCAGGCTTGAACCCCAGCCCTGGTCGGGTGCCTGTGGGAGGCAACCCATCGATGTGTCTCTCTCCCATCCATGTTTCTCTCTCTCTCTCTCCCCCTCCCTCGCCCCCTTCCACCCTCTCTGAAAATCAATGGGAAAATATCCTTGGGGGAGGATTCACAGAAAATAATAATCAATAAATAATACAACAAGAAAGCAATCGCTGAGGGTTCTCACTGGTATGATTCCTGGGAAAAGAAATACAATTTCAATCATTTTATCTGGAGGTGGGAGTCGCGTGTCATTTTTTATCAACATCTCTTTTCTTCTTGTCGCTCAAACAGCTCGGAGGTGAGTCACGTAGGTCAGTACCATTTGCGTGAGCCTCTTTTTTGGGTTTGTTTTTACACGTTTCTGTCCTGTGGGTCATTTTTAAACCATTATTTTGTGGTGTGTTTTTTTTGTTGTTGTTTTTTTTTTTTTCATGATCCAGAATGGAGAGTTTGAAGAAAAAATGTGCATTTTTTTATTATTGATTTTTTTTTTTTTTTACAGAGAAGAAGGGAGAGGGAGAGAGAGTTAGAAACATCGATGAGAGAGAAACATCCATCAGCTGCCTCCTGCACGCCCCCCACTGGGGATGTGCCCTCAACCGAGGTACATGCCCTTGACCGGGAATCGAACCCGGGACCCTTCCGTCCGCAGGCCGACGCTCTATCCACTGAGCCACACCGGTCAGGGCAGGACCTTACGTTTTTAAAACGAAGTACACACCTTTGACGAAAGCGGGGGAAGTTACCGTGAAAATAAAGGATCTCTTTCCCATCGAAATCATACGCCCTTTGATGATAAAATCACCTATTTTGTAACGGATGCCACGAGCGTCTTCAATTTTAAGTCCCATTTTTAGGGTTTGAGGGCCAGTTAGGAAATAGCGTATTTTATCCAGAGAGAGAAACATGGATGTTGGGACCGGGGCCGGGGAGGAGCCCGCAACCAAGGTACGTGCCCTGGAGCGGAATCGAACCCGGGACCCTTCCGTCCGAGGGGCCGACACGCTTTCCACTGAGCCAAACGGGCGAACGCTGAATTCTTAATTTATTTATTTTCAATCCTCACCTGAGGGACCTCCTGTTAGGGCCTCTACCTGGGATGGAGCCTGTCACCTAGGTACGTGCCCTCACCAGGGATCGAACCCACAACCTTTTAGTGCATCGGATGATGCGCCAACCAGCCGGGTCGCTGAGCCACCCAGCCAGGGCTAAGTCCTTGATTTTTTTTAAAAAAAATATTTTTATTAGCCCTCACCGGTGTGGCTCAGTGGATAGAGCGTTGGCCTGCGGACTGAAGGGTCCCGGGTTCGATTCAGGTTGAGGGCATGTACCTTGGTTGCGGTCACATCCCCAGTGGGGGCGTGCAGGAGGCAGCTGATGGATGTTTCTCTCTCATCAATGTTTCTCTCTATCCCTCTGTCAAGAATCAATAAAATATATTTTAAAAAAATACATATTTTTTTAAATTTATTTCAGAGAGGAAGGGAGAGGGAGAGAGAGAGAGAAACATCCATGATGAGAGAGAATCATGGATCATCTACCTCCTGCACGCCCCACACTGGGGATGGAGCCCGCAACCCGGGCGTGTGCCCTTGACTGGGAATCGAACCCGGGATTCGAACCTTCATTCTGCAGGCCAACACTCTATCCACTGAGCCACACCGGCCAGGGCTGGAAAACATCTTTATTAAAATATATATATTTTTATTGATTTCAGAGAGGAACAGAGAGAGAGAGAGAGAAACATCCACGAGGAGAGAGAATCATGGACCGGCTGCCTCCTGCACGCCCCCTCCTGGGGACGGAGCCCACAACCCGGGCGTGTGCCCTTGACCGGGAATCGAACCCGGCGCTCTGGCCCACCGAGCCACCCCGGCCAGGGCTCGGGCCGCCTCTCCGTGGGGCTCCCCGTCCTTCCTCGAGGGTCCTCACCGCGTGTCCTCCCTCCCCGTCTCCCCGCAGACATCCACGACCAGAGCAGCAAGAAGCCGGTGATGGTGTACATCCACGGCGGGTCCTACATGGAGGGCACGGGGAACATCATCGACGGCAGCATCCTGGCCAGCTACGGCAACGTCATCGTCATCACCATCAACTACCGGCTGGGCATCTTGGGTGAGTCCTGCCGGCCGGGGGGGCCCACCACGCCCGCCCGGGGGCCGCGTCCCCCCCCTCGTCGCCGAGGAAATTCCCCGTGAGGCGTCCTCTCCACGTCGGTACGGGGTCTGTGTCTCCCCTCGCGTTGGGGAATGAGTGGGCGAGGCTGCGGCCGTGGTTGCTCAGGGCCGAGGACGCTGGCCTTCTTTGCTGGTTGTGTCGCGGGATGGCGTCGGGTCCGTTGGAAACGCGGTCCCGTCATTTTTTGAGCGGATTTTCCCGTGTTTTGGGGGCCTCCAGGGATGTCGAGGCAGAGGCGGTTAGAGGGGCGATCGGGCCGGCGGAGGGGGGCAGTTGTGGACGAACAGGCCTGTGGAAGGGAGCAGTGGGGGTGATCAGGCCAGCAGGGGTTGGGGGAAGGTAGGGGCGATCTGGCTGGCAGGGGAGCGCAGTTAGGGGCAATCTGGCCTGCAGGGGAGAGCAGTTAGGGGTGATCAGGCAGGCAGGGGGAGGGGAAGCGGGGCTGATCAGGCCAGCGGGGTGGCAGGGGGGAAGTTAGGGGTGATCTGGCCTACAGAGGGGGGCAGTTGTGGACAAACAGGCCTGTAGGGGGGGGAGCAGTGTGGATAATCAGACCAGCGTGGGAGGACAGGACGTTAGGGATGATCAGGCCAGCGGGAGAGGGCAGTTAGGGGCGATCAGGCAGGCAGGAGAGGGCAGTTAGGGGCGATCAGGCAGGCAGAGGGGGGCAGTTGTGGACAGACAGGCCTGTAGCGGGGGGAGTGGGGGTGATCAGGCCAGCGGGGCGGGCAGGGGAAGTTAGGGTGATCTGGCCAGCCGGGGAGGGCAGTTAGGGGTGATCAGGCAGGCAGGGGAGGGCAGTTGTGGACAAACAAGCCTGTGGAAGGGGGCAGTGGGGGTGATCAGGCCAGCGGGGGTTGGGGGAAGTTAGGGGCCATCTGGCTGGCAGGGGAGGGCAGTTAGGGGCGATCAGGCCAGCAGAGGGGGGCAGTTGTGGACGAACAGGCCTATGTGGGGCAGAAGTGGGGTGATCAGGCCAGCGGGGTGAGGGGGGAATTTAGGGCCGATCTAGCCTGCAGGGGAGAGCAGTTAGGGGCGATCAGGCAGGCAGAGGGGGGCAGTTGTGGACAAACAGGCCTGTAGCGGGGAGAGTGGGGGTGATCAGGCCAGCGGTGTGTGGGGGGGAGTTAGGGGCGATCTGGCCAGCAGGGGAGAGCAGTTAGGGGCGATCAGGCCGGCAGGGGAGCAGGTGGCCACGCTCATTGCTTCTGCGTGAGATGGAGCTTAAATTAAGTCTTCGTTGAACGTTGGAACATTTTTCGATTCACAGGGGTTGGCCAAGTGCGTGGACATTCAGGCGTAGCGCTCATTCTTTTGGCGTTCGGTTCATTTTCCTCAAACGGGGCGTTGGGAAAATATGTGTCGTTGGGGGGTATATTTTGAGGATTACCTCCGTGTGGTATTTTTTGGGTATATATATTTTTGCCTGCTGTGTTGCACAATTAGTGAATAATCTATTCCTTGATCCACGGGACAATGCTCATGTTCAAGGCGGAAATGCATCGGGGACGAGGCCCCCACGTTGGATTTTGGACATGGCGGTTCGGAGAATGAGACCTGGATGTGGCTTGAACGGTAAAAGATTAAAAACCCAGTAAGGTGAATGCGTGGATCCGTGTCCCACGAGAAACACGGCCAAACATGTTTTCTCGCAATAGACAGGTCTCGCCAAGAACGTTGTATGTGCCCTCGTTGCATTTTGAGAATTATTTTCCCATGCACGTGTGGGATTATTCACCTCTACAAGATGCCGGGACGGAGTCTCGACTTGTAGAAGATACATTTCTAGCCCAGACAGGCCCATCGCCCCAGAGTGCTTTTGATTTTAAAATATATTTATTTTTATTGATTTCAGTGACAAAGGCAGAGAGAGAGAAAGAGAGAGGGAGAGAGAGAGAGAGAGAAGAACATCGATGATGAGAGAGAATCATGGATCGGCTGCCTCCTGCACGCCCCCTACTGGGGATTGAGCTCACAACCCGGGCATGTGCCCTTGACCAGGAATCGAACCCTGACCTCCTGGTTCCTAGGTCGACGCTCAACCACTGAGCCACGCTGGCCAGGGCACAGTTGAGCTGTTTGGAGTTTTGATAAAATACCCAAAATCCCTTGGGGTTTTTTTTTTTTTCAGGAAAACGAAGTCTTAGATTTTGAGCCTTCTCATTTTCTGATTTCTTTTCTTTTTTTTTACTTTGAAGGCAATCATTTGTTGTTGTTATTATTATTACTAGAGGCCCGGTGCACGAAATTTGTGCAGGGTAGGGTCCCTAGGTCTCGACTCCCGCCTCCTCCGTCCCTCGCTCCTTCAGCGCCCAGCCGCTGCCGCTGTTCGCCCTCTATGTTCCACGCCGCCCCCTGGAGGTCAGCGCACGCCATAGCGAGCGATCGAACTCCCGCTCTCCCGGTCGAACGCCCGAGCGGACAATTTGCATATTGGCCTTTTACATGTATGGACTTTTACTTTGTGTAACGTATGTTTTTTTAAATTATATTTTACTGGGCGTGACATTAGTCAACACGAACATACAGGTTTCGCGGGTGGATTTCTAAGTTACAGAATCTGTATACGGCACCGTGTGCCCAACCCCCAAGGTCAACTCTCATCCAAGGTCACAAGAAGAGCTGTAACCAGAATCCTCAACTTGTGGTGTCCGGTTTTTCCCTAACTGCCAGAGCTAAATAACCTGAGTACCTCATGAAATACTAACACATTTCCAAAGAGACCCATCTATACTCATAAAAGGGTAATGTGCTAATTAGACCGGGAGACCTTCCGGACGTCCTTCCGGGCATAGCCATGGTGGCGGGACCGAGGCAGAGGCAGTTAGGGGCGATCAGAGTGGCCAAGGGGGGCAGTTGTGGATGAACAGGCCTATGGGGGGGGGGCATTGGGGGGTGATCAGGCCAGTGGGGTGGCGGGGAGTTAGGGGTGATCAGGCCGGCAGGGGAGGGCGGTTAGGAGTGATCAGGCAGGCAGAGGGGTTAGGGGCGATCAGGCCGGCAGGGGAGGGGAGTTAGGGGCGATCAGGCCAGCAGGGGAGGGCGGTTAGGAGTAGTCAGGCAGGCAGAGGGGTTAGGGGCGATCAGGCCGGCAGGGGAGGGAGTTAGGGTGATCAGGCCAGCAGGGGAGGGTGGTTCGGAGTGGTCAGGCAGGCAGAGGGTTAGGGCGATCAGGCACGCCCCCTACAGGGGATCGAGCCTGCAACCCGGGCCTATGCCCTTGACCGGGAATCGAACCCTGAACCCCTGGTACATAGGTTGACGCTCAACCCCTGAGCCACGCCAGCTGGTCTTCTTTCTTCTCTCTTTAAGAAATATATATCTTTATTTTATGTATTTGTTTATTAAAGTAGAGACCCTGTGCACAGCATTCATGTAATGGGGGGAAGGGGGAGTCCCTCAGACCAGCCTGCACCCTCTCGCAGTCCGGGAACCCCTCGGGGGATGTCCGCCTGCCGGCTTAGGCCCGCTCCCCTGGAGATCAGACATCCCTCTGGCCGCCCAGGATCACTCGAGGGATGTCCGACTAACAGCTCGGGCCTGGTCCCCAGCGCTGACCAGCCGTGAGCAGCACTGCCCCCTGGTGGTCAGCGCACATCATAGCAACAAGTCGTTCCCCCGTTGTTGGGGTCCACTTGCATATCCCCCTTTTATTCTATAGGATTGGAGGCCCGGTGCACACAATCCCTGCCCTGAGGCATTGCACCGGAGTGTCTCTCCTGACCTCTTGGCGTCAAATCATGCTTGTCCCATGGTGCTCGGACGTCCCAGCTCCTCCACCTGCTGTCATCGTCCCGTCCTTACATGATAGGAACCAGGAGAAAAGGGACTTACATCTAACTCAGCGGCCAGGAGGGATGCCCCCCAGGCGAGGATGAACATGGGGGGGGGGATCAAACACAGGTGTCAGCATCGCAATCGTATCTCGAGGGGACTCCCCTGAGCCCCAGGTGCGACCGATCGCTCAGATCCTGGCTTCTCCTCCGAGGAGCTGTATCGACCTCATCTGATCTTTTCTTCGTATCGCGCCGGGCGCCCTGAGCAGTGACTGAAATGCGTCTCGCTTTCGAGGACGGATCCGCTCAGCAGTAGGGCTTGCAGGGAACATCTATTCCTGGCTTCCGAAAGGAATCACGTGGGCGTCTCTCCCTGTGGCCTGTGAAGAGGAACCGTGGTCTGGAATTATTTAATCTTCAAGCACAAGACAAAGGGTTCTTGCCAGGCTAATCGGTCTTCTCCGGCCGGGAGGCTCAGTGGTTGAGCGTCGACCTAGGAACCAGGAGGTCACGGTTCGATTCCCGGTCAAGGGCACATGCCTGGGTTGTGGGCTCCGTCCCCAGTAGGGGGCGTGCGGGAGGCAGCCGATCCATGATTCTCTCTCATCATGGATGTGTCTCTCTCTCTCCCTCTCTGAAATCAATCAATCAATAGAAGTCTACATTGACAAATCAATCAATAGAGTTCTACAGTGCCCACCCAGTGTGGCTCAGTGGTTGAGCGTCAACCTAGGAACCAGGAGGTCACGGGTTCAATTCCCGGTCAGGGGCACAGGCCCGGGTTGTGGGCTCCATCCCCAGTAGGGGGCGTGCAGGAGGCAGCCGGTCCATGATTCTCTCTCCTCATTGACTAGAGAGGCCCGGTGCATGAATTCGAGCACAAGTGGGGTCCATTGGCCTGTCCAGGGATCGAGGCCATTTGGGAGGGGCTGGTGGGCGGGGAGAGGGACTGTGGTAGGGTGGCCGATCAGTGGTGGGAGAAGCCATGGGAAATTGGCCAGATGGTCCCCGCCCATCAGGCCAATGTGGGGGAATGAGGTGGCCAGGGATGGATGCGCCGTGAGAGATTGGCTGGCTGGGAGGCGGGGCCACAGGAAGTTGACCTTGGGAGTGCACTGGCCACCAGGAGGCAGCTCCTGCATTGAGCGTCTGCCCCCTGGTGGGCAGTGTGCGTCATAGCGACCGGTCATTCTGGTCATTAGGTCATATAAGTTGTTTAGGCTTTTAAAGATGTTTCTATCTCTCTCCCCTTCTCCCTTCCGCTCTGAAATCAGTCTACACTAATAAAAGAGAAATATGCAAATTGACCGTGCCTCCTCGACAACCACCAGCCAATCAGGAGTGAGTATGCAAATGAACCCAACAAAGATGGGGTTATTTGCATACGCAGGTGCGAAGCGGCCAGGCGGGGCTGGACACCTACGATGATGTGGAGGGAGGATACGGAGGGAGCTACAGGAGCGGTTTTTGAGGGAGTGAGGACATGGAGGCTCCCAGGCGTCCGGAGCGAAGCCAGGAAAAGGAAGGGCCCTATTCTTGCTCGAATCTTCGTGCAACGGGCCTCTAGTACAAATATTTTTAAATGAGAGAATAAAGGTACACCTAGCTGGTGTGGCTCAGTGGATAGAGCATCAGCCTGTAGACCGAAGGGTCCCGGGTTCGATTCCCGTAACGGGCACGTACCTCAGTTTCAGGCTCTTCCCCAGCCCGGGCCTGGTTGGGCACGTGCAGGAGGCAGCCCATCGATGTGTTTCTCTCACATCGATGTTTCTCTCTGTCTTTCCCTCTCCCTCCCCGTCTCCCTGAAAATCAATGGAAACATATCCTCAGGGGAGGATTCAAAATCAATAAACCAACCAAACAAACAAAGAAAGAAATAAAATTTGTCTCTTGAAAAGAAAAGGAAGAGTGAAGGTAAAAAAAAAAATCATCACACACACACGCCTGTCCTTCCATTTGGAGATGCCGTAATGACTGTCTTTCCGATGATGCCAATTACAACCCTCTGGCATTACCAGCCCTGACGTGTGCTCTGGACTGCGCGTTGGCTGTTATTCGCCGTGACAGGTATAATTTTCCTGTCTTCCTCCGAATGGCGTGGAAAATTCCTCTCTGAAATCAGTCTACAGCAATAAAAGAGAAATATGCAAATTGACCGTACCTCCGCGGTGCCTATCAGCCAATCAGGAGTGAGTATGCAAATTAACCCATGAAGAGCCCCCATTCCCTTTGTGGGTTTCGGGACCAGATTTCAGCCCTCGCCCGGTTGGTCGATCTCCATCTCGCTTCTCAGAGAACACACATATCCTGGCGATGCCAAGCCAGGTGTCGGCCAGCAGACCCGTGGGGCCCCCCGTCCTGCCTCTCCTTGGAGGATGTAAGACGGAATCGGAATTTCTTAGGAAGTTATCCACGCTCCCTCACCTCTCTGACCTTGGAGATGGAGGGTTCCGGCATGCAACCTTCCCACATATTTTTGTCTTCTTTGATTTCTGTATTACGTCTAAGGATTAATTTTCTGTTCCATTTTACGTCCAGCTGAATGTATAAGTGTGTGTGTGTTTCAATGAGCCTGGCCAGCGTGGCTCAGTAATTGAGCATCAAGTTATGAACCTGGAGGTCAGGTTTTGATTCCCAGTCAAGGGCACATGCCCCGGTTGCAGGCTCCATCCCCAGTAGGGGGCGTGCAGGAGGCAGCCGATCCGTGATTCTCTCTCATCACTGATGTTTCTATCTCTTTCTCCCTTCCCTTCCTCTCTGAAATCAATAAAAATATATACACCGAGTGGCCAGTGATGATGATCTCTGAACGCATAATCATCTGGCCACCTCAGTGTGTATCCTATAGAATAAAAGGCTATATATATATGTATTTCAAATTTTATAAAATTGTATTTTTATATTAAAAAACTCTATAATGTTTTTATTGATTTCAGAGAGGAAGGGAGAAGAAGAGAGAGAGAGAGAGAGAGAGAGAAAAGAGAATTAACCATGAGAGAGAATCATTGGGGTTCGAGCCCACAACCCTGGCATGTGCCCTTGACCGGGAATCGAACCGTGACCTCCTGGTTCATTGGTCGACGCTCAACCCCTGATCCACACTGAACGGGCTCGAATTGCCAATTTAAATGTAATTTAGCTAAGACTGAGTATTTTTCCCCCTAATGGGAATAACAGTTTGCAGCTGCATAGGAATAATTGCACCAACACTTGTCAGCATCTGATACTTTTTCCAGTCTAGTGGTTATACATGAAAACTCATTATTGTTTTGTTTTCTTCTTCTTTTTTTTTTTTAACTTGTTGTTTGTTGAGCTCAAGGCATTTCCATATAATATGTTTTTTTTTTCCCCAAGTGTCCATGGGGAAAGAATTTGGTCTTATTAGTATTTTTTTATTTAATGTGTGAATCCTGTCAATCAAATCCTATAGAATAAAAGCCTGATATGCTAATTATCTGGTCATTCAGTTGGCCATTCAACCAATCAAAGTGTAATATGCTAATGATATGCTCAGGCCGCTCAACCGCTCGCTACGACGTGCACTGACCACCAGGGGCAGACAGTCCGACCAGTCGCTATGACGTGCACTAGACCTCCAGGGGGCAGACGCTCCGACTGGTAGGTGAGCTTGCTGCTGGGGTCCGGCCGATGGGGACTTGAGCGAGACGGGCCGGACACGCCCTGGAGCCCTCCCGCGGTCCCTCCCCGGCTGGCCGACCTCCCGCGTCCCTCCCCGGCCCCGATCGTGCACCGGTGGGGTCCCTCGGCCTGGCCTGTGCCCTCTCGCCATCCGGGACCCCTCGGGGGATGTCGGAGAGCCGGTTTCAGCCCAATCCCGCAGGCCAGGCCGAGGGACCCCACGGTGCACGAATTCGTGCACCGGGCCTCTAGTGTATAAATAAATGTCTCGGGCTATTAGGACACAGGGATATTTTCTAAATGTGGACAGTTTGGACCAGAGTAGATTTGAAGGACCTTTCCTCTTGGACAAATGTCTCCCTGAACATTTTGGTTGAACCAAATTTCCACCATTCACCCTTTGCATTTCCTGTTTGAAGAAGCGACTTTCTTCCATCAAATTTTCTATTGGGTTGTGTACCTTTTTCTTACACATTTTTTTTCTGCTCAGAGTCCTTCAGCAATTATTTACACTGAGTGGCCAGATTACTATGATCTCTGAACGCATAATAATCTGGCCACTCAGTGTATGTGTGTGTGTGTGTGTGTGTGTGTGTGTGTGTGTGTATTTATTTATTTTAGAGGCCCGGTGCATAAATGCGTGCATGGGTGGGGTCCGGCCAGCCTGGCCAGTGGGAGGGGACATGGGCGGTTGGCCGGCCTGCCTGTCGGTCGAACTCCTGGTCGAGGGGACCATTTGCATATTAGCCTTTTATTTCTATAGGATCTACACGGAGTGGCCAGATTTTTATGCGTTCAGAGATCGTAATGATCTGGCCGCCCAGTGTATACGTTGCAAATGTCTTGTACCCTATTGCTCAGGTTTGACTATCCTTAGTGGTGTATTTTCTTTCATTTTTTACTAGAGGCATGGTGCATGAAATTCATGGTCTAGGGTGGGGTATGGGGTGGGTCCCTCAGCCTACCTACCCTGTGCCTTCTCGCAATCCGGGAGCCCTCGGAGGATGTCCGACTGACGGCTTAGGCTCGCTCCCTTAGCGCCGTGGCGGAGCCTTGAGCCCGGCTTCTGGCTGAGCGCACTGACCACCAGGGGGCAGCTCCTACATTGAGCGTCTGCTCCCTGATGGTCATTGTGCATCATAGCTAATGGTCGTTTTGCCGTCAGGATGAAACCGGCTCTCTGACATCCCCAGAGGGTCCCCGATTGAGAGAGAGCGCAGGCCAGGCTGAGGGACCCCACAGGTGCAGTATCGGGGCCAAGGAGGGACGCGGGAGGTTGGTCTGGTGGGGAGGGACCGCGGGAGGGCTCTAGGGTGTGTTCAGCCCGTCTCACCCAGTCCCTATTGGCCGGACACCAGCAGCAAGCTAACCTAGCAGTCAGAGCGTCTGCCCCCTGGTGGTCAGTGCACGTCATAGCGAGCGGTTGAGCAGCCTTCGCATATCACTAGCATATTACACTTTGATTGGCTGAACAGTCGTCAGGTCACCGTATGATCAGACACTTAGCATATTAGGCTTTTATTATATAGGACAGGAGGCCCGGTGCATGGAATTCGTGCACGGGGGGGGGGTGTCCCTCAGCTCAGCCTGCACCCTCTCCAATCTGGGACCCCTCGAGGGACGTCCAGTAGGATTAGGCCTAAACGGGCAGTCGGACATCCCTCTCACAATCCAGGACTGCTGGCTCCCAACCGCTCGCCTGCCTGCCTTCCTGATTGCCCCTAACCGCTTCTGCCTGCCAGCCTGATCACCCCCTAACCACTCCCTGCCAGCCTGATTGATGTCTAACTGCTCCCCTGCCAGCCTGTTTGCCCCTAACTGCCCTCCCCTGCAGGCCTGGTCGCCCCCAACTGCCCTCACCTGCAGGGTTGACCGCCTCCAACTTCCCTCCCTTGCAGGCCTGATCGCCCCCAACTGCCCTCCCCTGCCAGCCTGTTCACCCCCAACTGCCCTCCCCTGCAGGCCTGATCGCCCCCAACTGCCCTCCCCTGCAGGCCTGGTCGCCCCCAACTGCCCTCCCCTGCAGGCCTGGTCCCTCCCAACTGCCCTTCCCTGCAGGCCTGGTCTCCCCCAAGTGCCCTCCCCTACAGGCCTGGTCACCCCCAACTGTCCTCCCCTGCAGGCCTGGTCCCCCCCAACTTCCCTCCCCTGCTAGCCATCTAGTGGTGGCCATCTTGTGTGTTGGAGTGACGGTCAATTTGCATATTACTTTTTTATTAGATAGGATGATTTTAAAAAATTTAGTCACTAAATTGGTTGGTGTGACCTTGGTCCACAGGAGCGTATAGGTTTTACGTGTGGATATTTCTACGTTACAACGTCTGTACATAGCGCCATGTGTATTTTCATGAGCTTACATTCTTAACGTTACTTTATTGACTTTGCCATTATTTCCTTTAGGACGAGTACCTTGGGAGTTTTGTTGTGAGACAAGCTTTCCTACCCAAAGAGATGAGTTCATCTTTCTATCGTATTTTTCCAAAATCGCTTACTTTTTGTCTTTGGTATTGAAAAGCCACGTGGAGTTGACCTATTTGTATTATGTGAGAAATAGGTAAAACTCATTTTTCATTGTAGATAGATAAAACATCAGGGTGCCATATTTCTGAAACAAAAGACTTTTATCGTGTATCATTAAAATTCTTTTGTTTTCTTTGTCCGTGTATCCATATCATATCCTCTTAAACATTATTTTTAATTTTTTTATATTTAATACATTTTAATTGATATTTTACAGAGAGGAAGGGAGAGGGATAGAGAGCCAGAAACATCGATGATGAGAGAGAAACATCCATCAGCTGCCTCCTGCACGCCCCCCACTGGGGATGTGCCCGCAACCAAGGTCCATGCCCTTGACCGGAATCGAACCCGGGACCCTTCAGTCCGCAGGCCGACGCTCTATCCACTGAGCCACACCGGTAGGGCATTAAACATTATATTTTATAATAATTCACAGTACACAGTAAAACACGTTTTTCTCTTCTTGCTCTTTTTTGAGGGAATTTCTGATTATTTTTGAAACTTTGCATTTCGGTACACATTATCCAATCTCCCCTCGGGCAAGGAACCAAACATCTGTCTGGTTTTTAATTAAGAATTTAATTAATCGTTTTCGCCAGCTCAGGCGTTTTGGACACATATCGATATCGAACAGTTCAGTTCACAGAAATGGAATACCTCCTTCGCATTTAAGTATTCTTTGGAGATCTTTCCTCAGTTATATTTTATAGTGTTCTGCCTGGGTGTCTTGTAGCCATTTTTTTAAATTTGTTTTCTAGGAATTGATGTTTTCAGAGTGGTGGTGATAATGCTCTTTTTCAGTTCTTCATTTTGTTACTGTTTGGGGTGGAATTTAAAATAGGTTTTTTGGTTTTTTTTTGCAGAATATTAAGTTTTTCCACAGGGAATCTTATTGAATCCTCTGCCTACACATTTGCAACATCTGGAGTCACATATATAGATGCTTCCTTTTCATCTTTCTACATATTATTATTTAAAATCTTTTTAAAATATATATATATTTTATTGATTTAGAGAGGAAGGGAGAGGAGAGAAAGATAGAAACATCCATGATGAGCGAGAATCATGGTTTGCTGCCTCCTGCACCCCCCCCCACTGGATCGAGCCACAGCCCAGGCATGTGCCTGGACGAATCGAACCGGACCTTCAGTCTGCAGCCGACGCTCTGTCCATTGAGCAAACCAGCCAGGGGCTAAAATATCTTTGTATTAATTCTAGAGAGGGAGGGAATAAAGAGAAGATAGAAAGACCCATGTTGAGAGAAATCATGGATTGGCTGCCTCCTGCACGCCCCCTACTGGTTGGGATGAGCCCGCAACCCGGCTGTGCCCTTGACCAGGAATCGAACCCGTGACTCCTGGTCCTAGGTTGACACTCAGCCACTGAGCCACGCTACCAGGCTGTTTTTATTATTTAATTTATTTTTTATTTTTTAAATATATTTTATTGATTTTACAGAGAGGAAGAGAGAGGAAGAGAGTTAGAAACATCGATGGAGAGAAACATCCATCAGCTGCCTCTTGCACGCCCCCACCTGGGGATGGCCCGCAACCAAGGTCATGCCCTTGACTGGGAATCGAACCCGGAACCCTCAGTCTGCAGGCGACGCTCTATCCACTGAGCCACACCGGTCCAGCTGTTTTTTTATTTTTTTAAAAAAATTTTTAATTGCATGTTAGATACTAAAACACTTTACCTGTTTTTTTTTTTTTAAATTAGACCACCGATCCTTAATAGGATCACTAACCTTGAGTCACACCATTGCCACATCTCCAAGAAGACTACATATGTCATACAAATTTGTTTCACGTTCCTGAACCTGACTTACCTGTTATGACGGCCATTTGATTTTGTGTGCGGTTTTTGTTTCAGGAATCTGATGGAAAACAGGTGTGGATGTTTCATTTCGTCAGCTTTCATGTTGATTTACCCCACAGTCATATCACTACATTCCTTCTTGTACTGCATGTTTATCTGTGTCTAGAGGCCCAGTGCATGAATTCGTGCCCCTATATGGGGTCCCTCATCCTGGCCTGCGGGATCGGGCGGAGACCGGCTCTCCGACATCCCCCGAGGGGTCCCAGATTGCGAAGGGCGCAGGCCAGTCCGAGGGACCCCACCGGTGCACGATCGTGGCCGGGGAGGGACGCGGGAGTTTGGCCAGCCGGGAGGGACCGCGGGAGGGCTCCAGGGCGTGTCCGGCCCTCTCGCTCAGTCCCGATCGGCCGGACCCCAGCAGCAAGCTCACCTACCGGTAAGAGCATCTGCCCCCTGGTGGTCAGTGCACGTCATAGCGGCTGGTGACTGCCTGCCCCCTGGTGGTCAGTGCACGTCATAGCGAGCGGTTGAGCGGCCTTCGCATATCATTAGCATATTACCTTTGATTGGTTGAACGGCCGACCGGCCGACCAGACACTTAGCATATTAGGTTTTTATTATATAGGACTAGAGGCCCGGTGCACGAATTCATGTGTGGGTGGGGTCCGGCTGGCCTGCCCCAATCGGGGCCGATCAGGCCTGGCTGGCGAGGGGGGGGGTCATGGGCAGTAGGTCAGCGGCCCCACCCCCTGGTTGAATTCCCGGTCGAGGAGACAATTTGCATATTAGGCTTTGATTATATAGGCTTTTTTTTTCTTTAAAACAAAAACTCTGATGATACGCTGGCTGGGGTGGCTGTAGTTGGATGGGGTTTGTCCCACACACCTAAAGGTTGCGGGTTCGATTCCTGGTCAGGGCACATGTCCGGGTTGAGGGCTTGGATTCTGGTAGGTGGCATGAAAGAGGCAATCAACCCATGGATGTTTTGCATTCAAATGCATGTTTCTCTCTATCCCTCTCTCTAAAAAAAAAAATCCATTAGACATATCTTATAAAAAATGTATTTAAAAGAAAATCTAATGATGATCTCAAGTGCATTTTCAGTTACCTATTCTGGAATCATCTTTATGATCCTTCCTCGTGCAGAACACTGGTGCTGAATTTTAATTTCCAATTTTTTTGCTCTAGCCGTCCAATAAATCACGCGTCCCCTGCTCTCTGGATTCTGTTGTTGCTGTGGAGAATTTAGCTGTCCGTTGAAAAGCGTTTTCTTCTTTGAAACAAGACATTCTTTACGTCTCAATCCCATAGTTTGTCTTTCAGTTTCTGCACTTTTCCTGTGATGCAAATAAATAGTATAGTCTTTTTTTGTTTAATTCTCTTGCGAGGATATTTTTTCTATTAACACTTAGCATATTAGACTCTTATTATATAGGATGTATATATATGTATATACACTGAGTGGCCAGATGATGATGATCTCTGAACGCATAACAATCTGGCCACTCCGTGTATATCCTATATAATCCTATATAATAAAAGGCTAATATGCAAATTGTCCCCTCGACCAGTTCAACCAGCGGGCAGGCCGTCCACCCACCCATGTCCCCTCCACCTGGCCAGGCTGGCTGAATTCATGCACGAATTCATGGCCAGACCCCACCCATGCACGAATTCATGCACCCCGCCTCTGATACACACACACACACACACACACACACACACACACACACACAGGAGTGGCCAGATTATTACCGTTCAGAGATCATCATCATCTGGCCACTCAGTGTATTTAGAGGGAATTCGTCCGGTTGCATCCCTTCCACAGAGACTGAGGTTTAACCTTTGCCCTTTGCCTGGAAGATTTTTCCAGAACACAGCGTGCTCAAGGGTTACATCTTCTCTGTGGGCTGGGCGTCTTACTGGTCTACCTACAGCCTTCTCCCATCCACTTGCTGATGGAATCCCTCTACGTCTGGTTTTTCATTGCATTTTGGTTTGTCCATGCTATGCTAAGTGAAAGTACGTCCGTCAGAAAAGCTAAGAACCGTCTGATTTCACTCATAGATGGGATACGAAACCGAAATGCATGAACACAAACAGCCAAGTGGTGGTTGCCATGAGGGGAAAAGGGGGTTCGGGGAGAAGGGGGTGCTAATATATAAGGTGACAGGGGGAGATTTGACTTTGGGGGGCAGCCACACAGGGCAATAGACAGACCTTGTCGTATGAAACCCAGTCCTGAAAACCAATATGTTTATGTGGACCAATGTCGCCCCAATAAATTTAATTTAAAAAGAGATTTTAAAAAAAAAATCATGCAAATTTTAATTTGTTCTTCATCAGGGGGTTGCTTGAATTGCCTAAGCCAGTGGTTCGGCAAACTCATTTGTCCACAGAGCCAAATATCAACAGGACAACGATTGAATTTCTTTGGAGAGCCACATTTTTTAAACTTCAACTTCTCCTGATGCCACGTCTTCAACACAGACTCGCCCGGGCCGTGGTTTTTGTGGAAGAGCCACACTCCAGGGGCCAGAGAGCCGGCTGTGGCTCGCGAGCCGCGGTTTGCCGACCACTGGGCCTAGGCTGTGAGTCCAGTTTGTAGATGGCTGATTTATTCCAATTTTAACACAAATAAAGTAGGGACGAGATACCAATTTGTGGAGATGATGCAAAACCTTTTATCGATAGTAATAAAAGGGTGATATGCTAATGAGACCAGATAGACCGGATGTTTTCCAGGCGTCTTTTTGGACAAAGCCCCAGTGACGGGGGCTGAGGCATAGGTGGTTAGGGGCGATCAGGCTGGCAGGGGAGGAGTTAGGGGCAATCAGGCAGGCAGGCAGAGTGGTTAGGGGCAATCAAGCAGGCAGCAGAGTGGTTAGGGGCGACCGAGCAGGCATGGGAGCAGTTAGGGGTGAATCAGGCACGGCAGGCGAGGTTAGGGGATATCAGGTTGGCAGGAGAAGTCAGGGGCGATCAGGGCAGGAAGCTGATTAGGGTGATCAGGCAGGCAAGGGTAGCAGTTAGGGGGATCAGCGGCAGAGGGAGCAGTTAGGGTATCAGGCCGCAGGGAGTGGTTAGGGGCATCAGCAGGCAGGCAGGCGAGTGGTTAGGGGCTATCAGGCAGAGGAGCGATGATTAGGGGCGATCAGGCCAGGGCGAGTGGTTAGGGGCATCAGGCAGGCAAGCAGGCGAGTGGTTAGAGGCGATTGAGGCAGGCATGGGAGCAGTTAGGGATCAGCTGCAGCGGTGGTTGCAAGAGGGAGGTCGCGACTGTGGCCGCTCAGGATGGAGGAGCGTTAAGGCTGTGCTGAGGGAACACCCCCCTCCCCCGTGCACGAATTTCATGCACCGGGCCTCTAGTTCGACTACATTCTCTAATAGCAGCTCAGTATCTAGAGAACTGCTACATTCCCTTTGAGGCGTGAACGAGGCCGTCTTATTCCAAAAAACTCACACCCCGAAGACACTTCAGACACTTCGTCATGTCACAGGGCGGCCCACACACCTCGAATTTTAGGGTTTTTGTTACTGCTGGAGTCACAGATGAGGAGATATATTTGCGTGATTTCTCCGTGAAACACCAAGTTAAGCAGTTTGTGGTGTTTTTTTTGTTTTGTTTTTTACCTTTTTCTTTAAACGTTCCTTCTACCCGTGTTCCCTGAGGAATATGAGTTGAGCTATTCCTGTTTCTTGGGAGCGTTTGCTTTGTAAAATGCTGATTTAAAAAAAAAGGCCTTTTATAAATAGATGCTCAGGTGCTTTAAATAGAAATGGCTAACGACGGTGTTCCGTTTAGAATCCAGGCATCTACATGTTGGATTTTTTTTTTTTTTTTTGGTCGAAATGCTCTCATTCCCTATTTTTGCATAATGTTATTGCAAGATCACTGACCTTAACGATGACACGGCAAAGCTATTATGACCGGCTGTTTTGTAAGCGTGTCTGCGTTGAATCGCTCACGTGGCAATAATCGTTAGCTGCTTTGAGTTACCGTCAGGGACGCATGAGCCGATACGCAAATACATTTCTTTGTGTACTTAATCCTATCTAATAAAAAATAATATGCAAATTGACCATCACCCCAACACACAAGATGGCTGCACCCATGTGGACACAATATGGCCACCACTAGATGGCCAGCAGGGGAGGGCAGTTGGGAGGGACCAGGCCTGCAGGGGAGGGCAGTTAGGGGGACAAGGCCTGCAGGGGAGGGCAGTTGGGGACCAGTGGCAGTAAGGAGTGGGGAACCGGCTGCAGGGAGGGCAGTTGGGGGACCAGGCCTGCAGGGAAGGGCAGTTAGGGGCAACAGGCCAGCAGGGGAGCAGTTAGACATCGATCAGGCTGGCAGGGGAGTGGTTAGGGGGTGATCAGGCTGGCAGGCAGAAGCGGTTAGGGGCAATCAGGAAGGCAGGCAGGGAGCAGTTGGGAGCCAGCAGTCCTGGATTGTGAGAGGGATGTCCACAGATTGGAGAGGGTGCAGGCTGGGCTGAGGGACGCCACCCACGTGCACAAATTTCATGCACCGGCCTCTAGTCAATATATATAAAAGCCTTCATGACCTTTGCGACAGAATGACTCGTCTACCGGTCGCTATGTTATGCATTTTCTATTCTCTCCTCCTCTTGTAAAAAAATCATTAAAGTATATATTTTTCAAAAATAATAATTTCCCGTTATTATTATTTTCATTCTTTTTTAAAAATATATTTTATTAATGTTTTACAGAGAGAAAGGGAGAGGGATAGAGAGATAGAAACATCGATGAGAGAGAACCATCGATCAGCTGCCTCCTGCTGCCCCCCACCTGGGATGTGCCCGCAACAAGGTACATGCCCTTGACCGGAATCGAACCCGGGACCCTTCAGTCCGCAGGCCGGCGCTCTATCCACTGAGCCACACCGGTTAGGGCTATTTTCATTCTTGATAATATTATAGATGTCTCCCCTTTTCCTCCTCTTCCCCCCTCCCCTCGTCTCTTCTAGCCCTCACCCTCATCCCACGTCCTCACCACCCTATTGCCCGTATCCATGGGCTGTGCTTGTATGTACACGTGTTCTTCGGTGTATCTTCTTCTCGTCCCTCCGACCCCCATATCGAGGTACGTCGGTCTGTTCCCTGCCTTCTGGCTTCGGGTCTTATTTTATCGGTCACTTCATTGTGGTCCATTAGATCCCACGTAGGAGTGAGGTCACGGGATACGTGTCTTTCTGTGACCGGCTTATTTCCCTCAGCATCATGCTCTCCAGGGCCCTCCGTGCCGTCTCAGAGGGTAAGAGGCCCTCCTTTTTCAGGGCTGCGTAGTATTCCACGGTGTCGATGGACCACAGCTGTTTTATCCCCTCGTCTGCTGATGGGCACTGGGGCTGTGTCCAGATCTTAGCAGCTGTCCATGGTGCTGCTATGAACATAGGGGTGCATGCCTTCTTTCCGATGGCTCTTTTGAGGATATATTCCCAGAAATGGGATCGCCATCTTTTATGGTGAGGAAAGAATTACTCTGCCCTAGCTCACGGGTGGCAAACTCATGCGTCCACAGAGCCAAACATCAACAGGACAACGATGGACATTTCTTTGGAGAGCCACATTTTTTTTCAACATAACCCTTTGCACGCGCTTGCTTTTTCTCGATTCCTTTATTCTACTCGGGATTTAATTTTTTAAAACCCCAGATTTTACAAAGCGCGGCAGTAGAATAAAAAAACTGGAGTTTCTTTTCATACAAACTTATTTATTTGGATTTTTTTAATATTTCAAATTATTGATACATCCAAAGAGCAATTTTCATCTCGACATCCGAGTGCAAAAGGTTAAACTTCTTCGAACGCCACTTCTTCAACATAGACTCGCCCAGCCCGTGGTGTTTTGTGGAAGAGCCACACTCCAGGGGCCCATGGAGCCGCCTGTGGCTCGCGAGCCGCGGTTTGCCGACCACGGCCCTGGCCGGTTGGCTCAGTGGATAGAGCGTCAGCCTGCTGACTGGAGGGTCCTGGGTTCAATTCCAATCAAGGGCACAGGCCCGGGTTGTGGGCTCGATCCCCAGTCGGGGGCGTGCAGGAGGCAGCCAGTCCATGATTCTCTCTCATCATGGATGTTTCTCTCTCTCTCTCTCTCTCTCTCCTCTCCCTTCCTCTCTGAAATCAATGAAAATATTTTTTAAAAAAGAGAATTAATCCTTAGACATAGAGTAGGCTCTTTCCATGTCTGATAGTGAATCTGCTGTGTCTCAGCACAAGAGGAATGTTAGGGAGGAATTTGTCGTAAAATACCAGTTTCCTCGAGTCACGGCAAGACAACAAAGTTTGGCAAGCCCGAGAGTGAGTAGATTGGGGAGTTGTTTTTTTTCGTTGACGTCCGTGTGATTAATGGAGCATGTATTCCAAATTATTCCTTGTTTGGTTTGTATGGGTGTCTTCCTTATAGTAAATCGTGTAAATGAAGTTGGACAGTGCACACACACACACACACACACACACACACACCTGTGTGGGTTTGGGGCTTTGATTTTTTTTTATTGCTTCTGTATAGCAAACACATCTGTCATTCATTGGAAACTAGAGGCCCAGTGCACAAATTCGTGCACCAGTGGGGTCCCTTGGCCTGGCCTGCGGGATCAGGCTGAAACCGGCTCTCCGACATCCCCCGAGGGGTCCTGGATGGCGAGAGGGTGCAGGCCAGGCCGAGGGACCCCACCGGTGCACGATCGGGGCCGGGGAGGGACGCGGGAGGTTGGCCAGCCGGGGAGGGACCGCGGGAGGGCTCCAGGGCGTGTCCGGCCCGTCTCGCTCAGTCCCGATCGGCCGGACCCCAGCTGCAAGCTAACCTGTAGTTTGGAGGGTCTGCCCCCTGGTGGTCAGTGCATGTCATAGCGACTTGTCAACCAATCAAATCTCTGCCCCTGGTGGTCAGTGCACGTCACAGCGACTGGTCGACTGGTCAGATCTCTGCCCCCTGGTGGTCAGTGCACGTCATAGCGAGCGGTTGATCAGCCTTCGCATATCATTAGCATATTTCGCTTCGATTGGTTGAACGGCCGACCGGTCGACCAGACGCTTAGCATATTAGGCTTTTATTCTATAGGATAAGACAGACAAACTGAGGAGTGGAAATAAGCCAGTCAGACGAAGACACGTATCCCATGATCTCAGTCGTACGTGGAATCTAATGAACAACCTAGAGTGATGAATAAACTATATCCAGAGAAAAAGATGCATCAGACAGACTGTCAAACCTCAGAGGGAAGGCAGGGGAGGGTGGGCGGATGGGACGAGATCAACCAATCAATGTGTGTGCATGTATGCATCACCCATGGACACAGACAATGTGGGGGTGAAGGCCTGGGGTGGGGGCCAGGAGCGGGCCAATGTGGGGGCGAAAAATGGGGCGCACGTCATACTTTCAACAATAAAGACGAAAAAGACACACCAATGAAATAGTGAAACAAAAATGAAAAAAATAAAGTTATCGCTGACAGGTGCTCAAAAGGAACTGGAAATATTTCGGTGTCCATCTAATAAAATGTTCTTCGGACGAGCACGCTGGTAATTACGAAACCCCGATAATGCAAGAAATCCCAGAAAATCTAAATAAACAGAGGGTGCATTCCTTTCGTCGGCCCAAGGATTGAAAGATTCAACACAGCAATGATATCAGTTCTGTCTAATTTGTACACGGCCTGTCAAAATCCCCCGAGATCTAGAAGAGATGGAGACCGCGGCGTCCTACGGTTTATAGGAAAAGGCAAAGCGGCGAGAGTAACTGGAACATTTTTTTTTTAAAAGAAAAATAAAGTGGGAGGAATCTGTCTACCCGATGTCGAGACTTATCATGTCGTCATAGTAACCAGGACGGTGTGGGATTGATGCAGGAAACACACACAGACACTCGGAATAGAATCGGGAATCCGAACAAGGACACGCACCAATATGTGCAATTGTTGATTGTTATTATTAACCAGAGGCCCGGTGCACGAATTCATGCACCCGTGGGGTCCCTCGGCCTGGCCTGCGGGATCGGGCCGTAACCGGCTCTCCGACATCCCCCGAGGGGTCCCGGATTGTGAGAGGGTGCAGGCCTGGCCGAGGGACCCCACCGGTGCATGATCGGGGCCGGGGAGGGACGCGGGAGGTTGGCCAGCCGGGGAGGGACCGCGGGAGGGCTCCAGGGCGTGTCCGGCCCGTCTGGCTCAGTCCCGATCGGCCGGACCCCAGCAGCAAGCTCACCTACTAGTCGGAGCATCTGCCCCCTGGTGGTCAGTGCATGTCATAGCGACTGGTCTGCTGGTCGACTGTCTGCCCCCTGGTGGTCAGTGCACGTCACAGTGACCGGTCGACCAGTTGACTGTCTGCCCCCTGGGGGACGGGATCTGTGTGTTTGCCATATTTTCGTACGGTGGGGAAAATTTGACTTGGAGTTCATCTCGTATTTATAAGATTGCAGCGAAGCCTTCTCAGCGTTCCCATTTTCATTTCGGATGCGTGCTGACGTAGGGCATTTACTTCATAAAGAGCCGGGCGCTGTCGAAACGGAGTTATGGGACCAGGATTAATTAGTCCCCGTGAACTCAGACCGCCGTGAATACGATACGGAGGCGCTTTCCCCGATGATAAGACCGTTTCCATGGCAAAGGGGTGGGAAACATGGGTGCTGATTTTCTTCTTCAAGCGTAAATTATCTATACTAATAAAAGGGTAATATGCTAATTAGACCGGGAGACCTTCCGGAAAAATCCATGATGGCGGGGACGAGGCAGAGGCGGTTAGGGGCGAGCAGGCAGGCGGAGGGAGGCAGTTGGGGGCAAGCAGGCCAGCAGGGATGGGCAGTTGGGGGCGAGTAGGCTAGCGGGGGGGGGGACAGTTGGGGGCAATCAGGCCTGCAGGTGGGGGCAGTTGGGGGCGATCAGGCCAGCAGGTGGGGCAGTTCGGGGCGATCAGGCCGGTAGGTGGGAGCAGTTCAGGGCGATCAGGCCGGCAGGTGGGGGCAGTTCAGGGCGATCAGGCTTGCAGGTGGGAGCAGTTCAGGGCGATCAGGCTGGCAGGTGGGGCAGTTGGGGGCGATCAGGCCGGCAGGTGGGGGCAGTTCAGGGCGATCAGGCTGGCAGGTGGGGCAGTTGGGGGCGATCAGGCCGGCAGGTGGGGCAGTTGGGGGCGATCAGGCCAGCAGGTGTGGCAGTTCGGGGCGATCAGGCAGGCAGGGGGGGGCAGTTGAGGGATAGCAGGCCGTCATCGATATTTCTGACTGACTATCCCTCTCCCTTCCTCTTTGTAAAAAAAATCAATAAACAATATTTTTAAGAAAACATTCAAGTCCCACCCTTGAATTTTCCAGCTGCTAAGAGTGGTGGCGTCTGTCAGGATACACATTGGGATTCAATGAATATCTTCGCCCGTGACCCGAACGGAACCCTGTGTCCAGGCCAGGGCTCAAAGCCCAATTCTGTCTCATTTCCCCAGAGTCTCTTCTGTCTGTCGTTGTGCAAATCACCCCTCCCTGAGCAAGTGGGCAAATGAGACGAAATGGATGGCAGACAATTGCCCTTCCCCACCAATCCCCCGGTGTGAGGTTCCCGCTCGCAGAGTGAACATCCACCTCCTGAGCGTACACCGAGTGGCCAGATGACGATGATCTCTGAACGCATAATCATCTGGCCACTCCGTGTCTGTCCTATAGAATAAAAGGTTAATATGCAAATGGTCCCCTCGACCGGGAGTTCGACCAGCAGGCAGGCCGGCCAACCGCCATGTCCCCTCCCCCTGGCAGGCTGGCCGGACCCCACCCATGCACGGATTCATGCACCGGCCTCTAATATATACATATATATACTGAGTGGCCAGATGATGATGATCTCTGAACGCATAATCATCTGGCCACTCCGTGTCCATCCTATAGAATAAAAGGCTAATATGCAAATGGTCCCCTCGACCGGGAGTTCGACCAGCAGGCAGGCCGGCCCACCGCCCATGTCCCCTCCCCTGGCCAGGCTGGCCGGACCCCATGCACGTATTCATGCACCGGGCCTCTAATATTTATACACTGAGTGGCCAGATGATTATGCGTTCAGAGATCATCATAATCTGGCCACTCAGTGTATATACACATACGTATAATTTTTTTCAAAATTTGTATTGAATTTATCGGGGTGACATGGGTTAATAAAATTACATACGTTTCAGATGCCCAATTCTGGAATGTATCATCTGTACATTATATTCTGTGTTCGCTATCCCGAGTCAAGTCTCCTTCCATCAGCATTTATTTCACCTTTATCCTCCCCTCACTCATCTTTTCCTCTTGTATTTAAAAATATATATATATATATTATTTATTTTTAGAGAGAGAGAGAGAGAGAAAGCATCAACAATGAGAGAGAATCATGGACCGGCTGCCTCCTGCACGCCCCCTAATGGGGATGGAGCCCGCAACCCGGGCATGTGCCCTTGACCGGGAATCGAACCGTGACCCCCTGGTTCAGAGGTCAACGCTCAACCACTGAGCCACACCAGCCAGGCAGTGTTTCATCCTTGATCGAGACCCCAAGAAAGGCGTCCATGTGGGAACCCCAAGGCATTCTCCCCCACCCCCACCTTCTTCGTCAGCGGTATCTAATCTCTCTCCCCACAAGCGTGTCCTCATTCTATCAGCTCAATTCCCTTCCCGACTTCTTGCAAACGTCAGGCTGCATTTATTCTGGTTTGATCAGGATGCTCATGGCAGGCCACAGGCCTCCCTCCGGCCGCCTGGGTATCTGGGCCGTGATGAGAAACCCGTCGTGAGACCGACTTTGATGGGAAGAGTAAAAAACGGGAACCATCTTCAGAGGACTGGTCCGCGTTCGGGTGCGGGGTGTGTCGCGAAGGGGCGTTTTCCGTCCAAGCTTTCAGCCATCCTGTGTTACAACCATCTTGTCTGATAGTCGTGGCCTTCATGTAGACATCGGCTACATTGTGTGGATTCTCCTGTATCCTCTGTCACACGACTCCCACGGGGTTATTCCCATGTTGAGGTCGGGACCTTGCACATGTATGTCTTTCCAACTCCCACAAAAGCATCATGGATGTTTATGGAGCGTCTCCCCTCCTGGTGGTCAGTGCACGTCATAGCGAGCGGTCAACTGTCTGCCCCCTGGTGGTCAGTGCACGTCATAGCGACTGGTCAACCCGTCAGCTGTCTGCCCCCTTGTAGTCAGTGCACGTCATAGCGACTGGTCGACCAGTCGACTGTCTGCCCCTGGTGGTCAGTGCACGTCATAGCGAGCGGTTGAGCGGCCTTAGCATATCATTAGCATATGACGCTCTGATTGGTTGAACGGCCGACTGGTCAACCGGACACTTAGCATATTAGGCTTTTATTCTATAGGATGCAAAAAGACAGACAGGCTCCATTAAAGTGAAGGTTGACCTTCTCAGGGACGATACAGGCCTAGGAGGTGACTACCCACCATCACTGCTTTTAGTTAAAGTTGAATTTCAGACCGTCCTTTGGGACGAATTTAGGTCTTAGAGTTTTCAAGACCACCACACAGGCCGTCCCTGAGCTGGTCAGGTTAGCGCGTGGCCCTGTTCGTCCACACTGACATATTCTTTTATTTTTAAAAAATATACTTTATTGATTTTTTTTACAGAGAGGAAGGGAGAGGATAGAGAGTCAGAAACATCGATGAGAGAGAAACATCCATCAGCTGCCTCCTGCACGCCCCCCACTGGGATGTGCCCGCAACCAAGGTACATGCCCTTGACCGGAATCGAACCCGGGACCCTCCAGTCCGTAGGCCGACGCTCTAACCACTGAGCCACACTGGTCAATAGGTCTCTATCTATTTTTTTTCTTTTCATGGTAAGACTTCCAGCCAATCCGTCCTCCTCAAGCAGCCACAGGGGCTCACGAAATGTTCAAAGCACGGTTCACGTTAGAAAGGATTTTCCTCGTTTTCCCGTGTCTGTGACCAAGGACGTCTTCCCACCGCCGTCCCAGGGATTTCAGCGCGACACGTTGACATTTCGGTAAATCACAGTCAGGCCTTTTCCCCTCCCGGCCCCCCTGCTCCCGTGTAAATGGCGGTGCTGACGTGTCGGGAGTGGAACGTTCCGGAAAATGTCACCGAGCCGAATATAAAACAGGTTAACCTTCTCACGTTTTGGAGCTGAAAGGGATCGGGTGTTAAAATAGAGAGATTTGTTGGTTTCCGTCCCAGGCCTCTGTGTTCCAGGCACGTGAATTTGAAACTCAAGAATTTGAATTTCCATGCACGAGGATTTGGAATTCAAGTGTATCTCCAAAGGCGTGCCTACACATAAGGAAAACAAAGTTGAAATGTTATCATTTACGTCACTAAGAATTGCTTTCTAGCCCGGCTGGTGTGGCTCAGTGGCTGAGCATTGACTTATGAACCAGGAGGTCAGGGTTCGATTCCCGGTCAAGGGCACATGCCCGGGTTGCGGGCTCGATCCCCCGTGGGGGGCGTGCAGGAGGCAGCCGGTCCATGATTCTCTCTCATCATGGATGTTTCTGTCTCTCTCTCTCTCTGTCTCTCCCTTCCTCTCTGAAATCAATAAAAATATATATATTTCTTAAAAATAATTCTTTTCTAAGTCAGACTCTATTAACGGTTTGATAGTAGGTTTCTACCCAGGCCTTCGAAAGGTTTTGATGTTCCCTGTTACAAATGTCTGTGAGATTCTAAAAACCCATCCTCGCCTGACCGGTGTGGCTCAGTGGATAGAGCGTCGGCCTGCAGACTGAGGGGTCCCGGGTTCGATTCCAGGTCAAGGGCATGGACCTTGGTTGCGGGCACATTCCCAGTGGGGGGCGTGCAGGAGGCAGCTGATGGATGTTTCTCTCTCATCGATGTTTCTAGCTCTCTATCCCTCTCCCTTCCTCTCTGTAAAAAATCAGTAAAATGTTTTTTAAATAATAAAAAAATAAAAATAAAAACCCATCCTCTTGTTCCAAAAAAATCATTATTCAAGATTTCAACATCTCTGACGGAGGAGACTCTACAGCGTTATGGAACATTGGAATGCTATAATATTTTCCTCCTCAAGTCGGACATTTGTCACTGATGGGACCATTTGAAGCATTTTCAGAAGGAAAGAGCTTTTAAATGATAAGTGTAAGTTGTGGAAAACAGGGTAGGCCAGGGGTCGGCAAACTCCTCAGTCCACAGAGCCAAATATCAACAGCACAACGATGGACATTTCTTTGGAGAGCCACATTTTTTAAACATAAACATCTTCGAACGCCACGTCTTCAACACAGACTCGCCCAGGCCGTGGTGTTTTGTGGAAGAGCCACACTCCAGGGGCCACAGAGCCGCCTGTGGCTCGCGAGCCGCGGTTTGCCGGCCACGGTGTAGGCAGATAGACAGTTCATATACTTGACAGGATGTTGACAATTCATTATGAACTAAGTAGAGGCCTGGTGCACAGATCCATGCACCGTTGGGGTCCCCTTGCCTGGCCTGCAGGGATTGGGCTGAAACCGTCTCTCTGTCATCCATCCCCCGAGGGGTCCCGGATTGCGAGAGGGTGGTTCTTGGGGACACACCCCGAAATCGGGCTCCCTCCTATCTGGTTCCGGGTGCATCACCCGAGAACCATGGCTGCCACGTCACCACAGATCGGGAGCTCCTGTGTTGAGCGTCTGCCCCCTGGTGGTCAGTGCACGTCATAGCTACCAGTCAGTGCGTCTGCCCTCTGGTGGTCAATGTACTTCATAGCTACCAGTCGGAGCGTCTGCCCCCTGGTGGTCAGTGCGCGTCACAGCTACCGGTCGGAGCGTCTGCCCCCTGGTGGTCGGTGCGCCTCACAGCTACCGGTCGGAGCGTCTGCCCCCTGGTGGTCGGTGCGCGTTATAGCTACCGGTCGGAGCGTCTGCCCCATGGTGGTCAGTGCACATCATAGCTACCGGTCGGAGCGTCTGCCCCCTGGTGGTCAGTGCACATCATAGCTACCGGTCGGAGCGTCTGCCCCCTGGTGGTCAGTGCGCGTCACAGCTACCGGTCGGAGCAACGGCTCCCTGGTGGTTGGTGCAAATCAAAGCTACCGGTCGGAGCGTCTGCCCCCTGGTGGTCAGTGCCCATTATAGCAACCGGTCGTTTAGCCGTTCGGTCAATTTGCATATTATGGTTTTATTGTATAGGATCATTGGATCTTATAACCAGGCTGAGTTGTCATCTGCATTAGGAACGATAAGAAACATATAATTTTTTTTTATTGTTGACAGTATTACAGATGTCTCCCGTTTTTCTCCCTTTTTGCCCTCAATTACCCAACCTCTGCCCCATCTCAAGCCTTTCCATATTGTTGTCTGTGTCCATGGGTTATGCATCTATTTCAATTTTTTAAAAAACGAATATCCACTTGCTTTTTAACCATCTCCCATCCTGAGAAGCTATTAAGGATTCAACCCGGCCGGCGTGGCTCAGTGGTTGAGCGTCGACCTAGGAACCAGGAGGTCACGGTTCGATTCCTAGTCAGGGCACATGCCCGGGTTTGGGGCTTGATCCCCAGTAGGGGGCGTGCAGGAGGCAGCCGATTCATCATTCTCTCTCATCATGGATGTTTCTATCTCTCTCTCCCTCTCCCTTCCTCTCTGAAATATTTGAAAATTAACTAGAGTCCCAGTGCACAGAATTCATACACTCGGTGGGTGGGAGTCCTCAGCCCGCCTGCGCCCTCTCGCAGTCCAGGAGCCCTCGGGGGATGTCCAACTGACGGCTTAGGCCCACTCCAGGCAGTCAGACATTCTTAGTGCTTTCGCAGAGGTGGGAAAGGCTCCCGGCTTCTGGCTGAGCAGTGATCCCCTTGTTGGAGCCTCCAGCATTGAGCACCTGCCCCCCGGTGGCCAGTGCACGTCATAGCGACCGGTCATTCTGCCGTTCGGTCGATTTGCATATTAGCCTTCTATTATTATATAGGATAATTTTTGGGAAAATGCCTGTATATCTGACAGATTGGGGTTCAAGATATAGGGGTAGAGTGGAAAAAGAGCTAACCATCACCTCCTTCTTCTTTTGGGGGGGACGGGGTCACTGTTATCCACCCTCACGCACCTAGGAATTGTGCATGAACAAGTCGGCTCAGCAAGCTTTGCGCTTTGACCTGGGGGTGTCCTGGGGGCAAACCCTAATGCAACTCAGCATAAAATTGGAGCACCCTGTGGCTCTGGGCTTTCACTAACCTCCTTTCTGTAGAGGGGAATGCTGCATGCGTTTGCCGTAGGCGAGTCTTCAATAAATCATGAGCGTGCGAGAGGAGGGAGAACATTATGAGGCGGGATTTGTCCAGGCAGCGTTGAATGTCAGCCAAATGATGCAAGTACTCATGTTCCATTACCGATTTAGGAGGGCTAATTGTTTGGGAAAACCACGGTTGAGGTTGTACGACTAAGATGTCAAGCACTTACTGTAAATCTCCAAAAAGCGGTAGCATCTACAGCTTTCGCCAAGCTCCGTGGACCTCAGGTGGCCAAAAATAAGCTTCAGTCCACTTAATGGCATTTAAGCAGGAGGTTGGGAGAAGATGATCTTGGTCATTCTGTAGCCAACTTCATTCTACACTTTCTTCCTCTATGTTCACTGCCTTCATTTAATGATGGATGGATGGATACATGGATGCATGAAGAGATGGATGTGTGGTTAGTGTATGCATAGATGGATGGATGGACTGATAGGTAGGTAGATGAATAAATGGATGGATATGTGGTTGGTGGATGGATGGACTGACAGGTAGATAGATGAATGAATGGGTGGATAGGTGGGTGGGTGGGTGGATGGATGGATGGATAGATGGATGGATATGTGGTTGGTGGATGGATAGATGGATGCATAGATAGATATGTGGTTCATGTATGGATAAATGGATGGATGGATGGGTGGATGGATGGATGGATGGATGGATGGACTGACAGGTAGATGAATGAATGGGTGGATAGGTGGGTGGGTGGATGGATGGATGGATGGATGGATGGATATGTGGTTGGTGAATGGATGGATAGATGGATGGATAGATGGATGATGGATGGATGGATATGTGGTTGGTGAATGGATAGATGGATATGTGGTTGGTGTATGGATGGATGGATGGATGGATGGATGGATGGATGGATGGATATGTGGTTGGTGAATGGATAGATGGATATGTGGTTGGTGTATGGATGGATAGATGGATGGATGGATGGATGGATGGATGGATGGATGGATGGATATGTGGTTGGTGAGTGGATGGATGGATGGATGGATGGATGGACTGACAGGTAGATAGATGAATGAATGGGTGGATAGGTGGGTGGGTGGGTGGGTGGATGGATGGATGGATGGATATGTAGTTGGTGAATGGATGGATAGATGGATGGATGGATGGATGGATGGATGGATGGATGGATATGTGGTTGGTGAATGGATAGATGGATATGTGGTTGGTGTATGGATGGATAGATGGATGGATGGATGGATGGATGGATGGATGGATGGATGGATGGATATGTGGTTGGTGAGTGGACAGATGGATGGATGGATGGATGGATGGATGGACTGACAGGTAGATAGATGAATGAATGGGTGGATAGGTGGGTGGTGGATGGATGGATGGATGGATGGATGGATGGATGGATGGATATGTGGTTGGTGAATGGATGGATAGATGGATGGATGGATGGATGGATGGATGGATATGTGGTTAGTGTATGGATAGATGGATGGATGGACTGACAGGTAGATAGATGAATAAATGGGTGGATAGGTGGGTGGATGGATGGATGGATGGATGGATATGTGGTTAGTGTATGTATGTATGGATGGATAGATGGATGGATAGATGGATGGATGGATGGACTGACAGGTAGATAGATGAATGAATGGGTGTATAGGTGGGTGGGTGGATGGATGGATGGATGGATGGATATGTGGTTGGTGTATGGATGGATAGATGGATGGATGGATATGTGGTTGGTGAATGGATAGATGGATGGATGGATAGATGGATATGTGGTTGGTGGATGGATAGATGGATGCATAGATAGATATGTGGTTCATGTATGGATGGATGGATGGATGGATGGATGGATGGATGGATGGATGGATGACAGGTAGATAGATGAATGAATGGGTGGATAGGTGGGTGGGTGGATGGATGGATGGATGGATGGATGGATGGATGGATGGACTGACAGGTAGATAGATGAATGAATGGGTGGATAGGTGGGTGCGTGGATGTGGATGGATGGATGGATATGTGGTTGGTGAATGGATGGATAGATGGATGGATGGATGGATGGATGGATGGATGGATGGATGGATATGTGGTTAGTGTATGGATAGATGGATGGATGGACTGACAGGTAGATAGATGAATAAATGGGTGGATAGGTGGGTGGATGGATGGATGGATGGATGGATGGATGGATATGTGGTTAGTGTATGGATGGATGGATGGATAGATGGATGGATGGATGGATGGATGGATGGACTGACAGGTAGATAGATGAATGAATGGGTGGATAGGTGGGTGGGTGGATGGATGGATGGATGGATATGTGGTTGGTGTATGGATGGATAGATGGATGGATGGATGGATATGTGGTTGGTGAATGGATAGATGGATGGATGGATAGATGGATATGTGGTTGGTGGATGGATAGATGGATGCATAGATAGATATGTGGTTCATGTATGGATAGATGGATGGATGGATGGATGGATGGATGGATGGATGGATGGACTGACAGGTAGATAGATGAATGAATGGGTGGATAGGTGGGTGGGTGGATGGATGGATGGATGGATGGATGGATGGATGGATGGATGGATTGACAGGTAGATAGATGAATGAACGGGTGGATAGGTGGGTGGGTGGATGGATGGATGGATGGATGGATGGATATGTGGTTGGTGTATGGATGGATAGGTGGATGGATGGATGGATGGATATGTGGTTGGTGAATGGATAGATGGATGGATAGATAAAATGTTTTCATTGGTTTTGGTAACATTTATGCTTCGGTCGGGTTTTGCGTATAACAGAGAATACGATTTTATCTTATCGACAGCCGTTAATTCTCTCCCACGCTGTGTGTGGTGTCTGCTTTTCACAGAGGTGACTTAGGGAATCTGAACTCGGTAACGAAGAGAAACGAAATTATGTCTTTGTCGTCCGTGTTGGGAGGTAGCAGGTCTGTTATTCCACGTGTATAATCCTTGGACGGGGATATTCCTCAAGGGCCTTTCTTGGAATAAAATATATTAGTTTCCACTTCGTAGTTGGATTAGAGGCTTAAGAATTCATACACCGGGTCCCTTGTGCCGTGCTTCTTCATCTCGTTCTAATTGATGAGCATCGGGGTCTCTTTACTCTGTTGAGGAAGAAAAACATCCTTGAATAGATGTGTTTTGTCTACTGACATTTCTACTTTGGATGTTCCAATAATATTTCATGTGGAAGGTATTTTTCTAATAAGAGGGAGGGAAGGAGGGAGGAAGAGAGAGAGAAGAGAGAGAGAGAGAGAGAGAGAGAGAGAGAGAGAGGTTTTAAATATATACACTGAGTGGCCAGATTATTATGATCTCTGAACGCATAAACATCTGGCCACTCCGTGTCTATCCTATAGAATAAAAGGCTAATATGCAAATTGTCCCCTCGACCAGGAGTTCGACCAGCAGGCAGGCCGGCCAACCGCCCACGTTCCCTCCCTCTGGCCAGGCTGGCTGGACCCCACCCATGCACGAATTCATGCACTTGGTCTCATATGTGTGTGTGTGTGTATGTGTGTGTGTGTGTGTGTGTGTGTGTGTGTGTGTGTGTATGTTATATATGTGTATATATATATATATATATATATATATATGTATATATATATATATATATATATATATGCTGAGTGGCCAGATTATTATGAATTCAGCGATCATAATAATCTGGCCACTCAAAGTTTTAAACTGGAGGCTGAGTGATGCCCTAAAGATCCAGACAGTCTCTGTGAGGTTGGTGATGTTCGTAGGTTCAGCGATATGAGACGCGTTCGATGCGGCATCTCCGTGACGGATGACGTCGATTCTCTTGCAGCTACTTTGACGCTCCCCATTGAAAACATTTCCGAAAGAATGGCAAGAGGGTATTGATTCCCCCTCTGCTATCCATCTGTTAGAGAAAATAAAAACCACAAAAACCGAAAAAATACTCACCTGGCTGAGTTCCAGAAGTCATACTCATGATTTTTCTTCATCAGCTTTGCGGACACCGCCTCCTCGCCCCATAAAACGTGTTCCCAGCGCTTGCTGAGGTTTGCTGCGGGAAGTCCAATTGATCAAAATTTACATGTGGGCCCTAGCTGGTGTTGCTCAGTGGTTAGGGCGTCGGCCTGCGGACTGAAGGGTACCGGTTCGATTCCCGGTCAAGGGCACGTGTCGTGTTGTGGGCTGGATCCCAGTAGGAGGCGTGCAGGAGGCGGCCGATGCATGATTCTCTCTCATCATGGATGTTTCTCTCTCCCTCTCCCTTCCTCCTGAAATCAATAAAAAATATATATATATATTTAAAAAGTTAGATGTGGAAAATCTCCAGCAATTCGTCCAGGACCTTTTTAGTTTGCATCCCCAACTATTCTAAGACCGTGCCACCGTTCAGATGAGAAACGTCTGAATTTAATTTCAGACGTTATCTTCTCTCCTTTGGGTGTATTACTTATATTTTCCTAATTGTCTCATTGCTGAAACCTCTTGCACATCCTAAATTTAGAAGGTCAGGCATAAGGAAGGAAATTTATTTTTAACGTATTTTATCATTGTGAAAATGTATTATAACAAAGTAAAACCATTGTTAATTATTACTATTATAACAGTAAAACCATCGTTAAAATGTATTGTAACCAAATAAAACCATTGTGAATTTTCTATATAGATAAAATCCTAACATGCTAAGTGTCTGACCATTCTTTCGACCGTTCAACCAGTCGCTATGACGTGCACTGACCACCAGGGGGCAGATGCTCCGACCAGTAGGTCAGCTTGCTGCTGGGGTCCGGCAGATCGGGACTGAGTGAGACAGGCCGGACACGCCCTGGAGCCCTCCCACGGTCCCTCCCTGGCCTCTAAAATATTTCTTCTAATCAATTTCCTTTCAATGTGCATGAATTTGTGCACCGGGCCTCTCGTTTTTATTATAACAGAGTAAAACCATTGTTACCATTTATTGTAACCAAATAGAACCATTGTGAATTATTATTATTATTATTATTATTATTACAGAGTATAACCATGGTTAAAATTTATTTTACAAAGTAAATCCATGATGAAAATTTATTGTAACCAAATAAAGCCATGCTGGGCGTCCCCACCCAAACATGTACACACACTTTGAATGATGATCAACTCAGTGTTTGTTAACATTCAGTTCATTTTCAAATTTTAACAGAATCTACAGAAGAGAATAATTTTTATCGTTGTTGGGAAGGTCTGCTTTCTAACGGGTGACCGTTCTGGAATCGCAAACATCAAGCGTCATTTCGTGCGATATTTGTGCGCCCGCCATCCATCGACTGTAAACTTTATCTTTGATGTCTCCCCACAAAAAAAAAAACAGTCTAGACCCCCTTCAGGATACATCTTTGCTCAAAGCTTATTCTGGCTTCACCCACTATTTCGAACCAGTTAAACCGGAAACAGAGTGGAAATTAAGTGAGTTATCCGCTGGGAAGGTGTGTGTCCATTTTTGGGGGGACATCCTACATATAATAAGGAAATAATACAACCACACGGACCCCGTGAGTCCACTGGAGAGACCTGATTGGCCACAGAGCAGCAGGCGGGCTAGGGGAAGGGAGGGAGCACGCAGCCGGCAGCTGCTAGAGACCCTACCGGTCGGAGCGTCTGCCCCCTGGTGGTCAGTATGCGTCATAGCGAACGGTTGAACAAACGGTCAGACACTTAGCATATTAGGGTTTTATATAGACTAGAGACCCGGTGCACGAAATTCCTGCATGGGGGGCTGGGGTGTCCCTCAGCCCAGCCTGCACCCTCTCCAATCTGAGACCCCTTGAGGGATGTCCGACCGCCAATTTAGGCCCACCGGGATCGGGCCTAAACGGGCAGTCGGACATCCCTCTCACAATCCAGGACTGCTGGCTCCCAACCGCTCGCCTGCCTGCCTGCCTGATTGCCCCTAACCGCTTCTGCCTGCCAGCCTGATCACCCCCTAACCACTCCCCTGCCAGCCTGATTGATGCCTAACTGCTCCCCTGCCAGCCTGTTTGCCCCCAACTTCCCTCCTCTGACGGCCTGGTCACCCCTAACTGTCCTCCCCTGCCAGTCTGGTCACCCCTAACTGCCCTCCCCTGCAAGCCATCTTGTGTCCACATGGGGGCAGCCATCTTTGACCACATGGAGGCGGCCATCTTGTGTCTTGGAGTGATGGTCAATTTGCATATCACTCCTTTATTAGATAGGATAGGTAATTCACTATGCTTTTATTTGCCTACAATCAATTTCAACAATGGTTTTACTGTTATCTACACTAATGAAAGAGGAAGATGCAAATTGACCATACCTCCGCGACGTCCACCAGCCAATCAGGAGTGAGTATGCAAATTAACCCAATAAAGATGGCGGGTTAATTTGCATACGCTGGCACGGAGCCAAGCCTGAAGGCTGAAGGCTTGGCTCCATTGAAGGCTGAAGGCTTGGCTCCGCTGTGGCCCGGGTCCCAGGAGCCAGAGGAAAACCGGTGCCATCAGCCAAGGGAAGGAAGGCCTATTGCACGAATCTTTGTGCAACGGGCCTCTAGTGATAATAATAATTAACAATGGTTTTACTTTGTCACCATAAATCTTCACAGTGATTTTATGCCCCGTTACAATAAATTTCTTCCTCATGCCCTGACCTCCTAAATTTAAGACGCGGAAGAGGTTTCAGCAACGAGACAATGAGAAAAATATAAAGTATTATACCCAAAGGAAAGAAGG